>PVIC010029466.1:0-16841 GCA_004025085.1 Thryonomys swinderianus
TTATATGAAATAACTAAAAATGTTAAGAATTGTGAGGAGGATTATAGCCGAATTCAATGATAAATTACAACTTATTATTACATCAAAGTATTGACAGTAACTGTCTTGGCTGCTTTATAAATTCCCTTTCAGTATTTATAAGTTCTGATTATATTTTAAACATAATAGGCAATATACCTATAGAATAATGACCTGAACTATACTGGGGCTTTATTTTATAAGTACAGTTTAAAAGGAAACATGGGCATGGAACAATCTCAAATTTATCTGGATTTAAATTATATAGTGGAAAATGGTTGTGGTTTTTTATAGTTGCAGTGAATCATTATTTGAGTGAAAAATATGAGACTAAAAATTGTCAGGATTTTGAGTCATGCTATCTTTCTCAAGTTTTAAGACAGTTTTTCTAGTAATAAAGACTTTCCATCCCCCTCCATCTTCCTTGTGTACTTTTGTCCTTGTCTTTCTCTTTTATTCCTTTTATCCCTTCCTTCCTTTTCTTCCTTTCTTATGAATTCAGAAGCAAAAGCTGAAAAAAATCTCTAATGGTTTTTTTATGTAAAATTTCATTTCCCCAAATACAAATTAATGACACACCTCTTTAAGGATCATTTTGTGTATTTACACATTTGTATTGATATTTCAGCTTCTGAGAGAAGTGTTACTTGACAATTGTGAAAGAATAGCAGGATACACTTTGTTCTAGAAGACCAGTTGAGGTCTTCGCTGCCACTACTATAAATACCCTCTTACGAATCCTCCGGCCATCTGTACCTGGAACAGAATCCTCAGAACACCCACTGGTCCATCCGCAATGTAAAAGGTGGAATGTGTGAGCCTTTCCAAGTACTCTTGCAGTCCTTAATAAAATACAGTCATAACTGTGTTCCACAGAATGTTTAAATACTGTGTTCCACAGGTTATGTTTAAATTTCATAGATACCCTATGGCATAGATCACATGTTTTCTCTATTCCTACAGATCTACTAAGACTTTGAAGGTGAGATTATTATCTTTTTACGAATCAGTACGTAATATGTGAAAGAAAACGGGATATCATCTGAAAAAGTTCCTCAGCTTACAATGTTCGAGCAGAAGCCCTCGTGAAACGTGAAAGAGCTCAAGCCAGCAGTCACCTGCTCTAAGGGCCGCGTCCTCCCGGCGTGAGTCCGCACTCGGCATCGTGAATGAGACGCTGAGCACGGCGGAACACGCACTGCCGTTCCTCCCGGGCGCAGCTCTGCTCTCTTACACAGAAATGCCCAGCTTCCTCAGAGGTTACTCACCATCTCCACGTCTGACACAGGCCCAAAACTGGTCACATAAATGTCTGTTTTGACTTCAGTGACAGCACCTGAAATGAGCCCGGAGAGTCGGGATGATTATTGTCAGTATGTTTAAGGGGCCCGGAAGAGGCCCCTTTGCACAGCTAGACTCTGCAGCCACACCGGCGTGACCCAGCCAGGTGAGACCGTAGGCGTTTCGATCCTAAACACTCATACCAGTTGCCTTATTTTGCATTTATCCTATTAAAATGGGGAGAATATTAAGAAATCCAAGAGAAAGAGATTGGTGCTCTAAAAGTAATACCTTCAGTATCTTTTGTAAGCCAAATGGTAGGAAAATAATTTCACCTGAAGAACCTCCTACTCTCACACAGTCAACCTAAGACAGATACACTCATATACCCACACGGCAAAGGTACTGAGGCATAGGAAGTTCAAGTAGTGTGGAGGTCACTAATGGAGAAAAAGACAAGAACTGGATAAGATACGGGTGTCGTCTGTCTCCAGTACCCCCGCACCTTGCCATTCTGACAAACTACCTTCTTTCTGAAGCCCTTGGGTCTTGGGAAGGCAATGGAAGAGGAAGAAGGCTACACACATCAAGTCTAGCAACAGCCCAGCTTCTTACCTCCAAAACCTGGGCGCAGCCGGTTGTCATAGCCTTCAAGCAAGTTGTCCAGGATCCGACTGACATTTTCTGAGAAGAAATTGCCTTCATCTTCAAGTTGTGCCAGGGCATTTTCTAGCCTGAAGGAAAAGAGGCAATCAGTGATTCTCACTCTGACCTCAGAGGAGATCAGAGGAGACGCTAGTCTTCCCCAACATAAATATACCCTCTACTACTCCTGGCTTCGGATTGCATTTGTACATAAATCATCTCATGCATGTATGCTTTTCTGTCCGCTGAGTTAAAAGGAAAAATAAGAAAGAAAAAAAAAAAACAAAAAAACCTTACCACAGAGTAATGCAAAGCCAGGGCAGAAGCAACACCATCGTATGGTCTCCTGGAATACCTCTGGTCAGCTCTCCTGCGATGATCAGCTAGAGAAACTGTTTAAATCCCTCATATCCAATAGATGAAGGCGTTGGGAGAAAAACTTTGAGGATTCCCCTTGCTCTTGATTTTCTTGTTTCTGTCTTTCCCAGTAGAAAGAGGTAGTTTGTGGTCCTAGACTCTGACCTGCAGATACCTCGCCTCCTCCGACCGAGTCAGTGGGGAGACGCAGAGTCCGAAGAGACAGTGCATGGTCGGAGAGCAGTGACAATAATCGAATAAGGCATTAGGGGAGATTAGAGGGAAGAAATCCACTGCTAGTTTTGGCATAGAATTAGGAGGGCCTGTGAGGAAATCTGGAAAGCAGTGGCATCTTGCTGATTGAGATTATGTTCCAGTGGCCTCAGCATTTATTATTTTTATGGTTCACAGAAGGATTCCTTCACAGCTCTGACGGTTTACAAACCAAACAACACTGGGGCTCTCCTGGATTCGCTTTCAGATTTTCATCGGCTTTATTGGTTGCAGACATATGCTTCCTAGTTCAGAATTTTTCCGCACTCCTTATTTACCAACATTTGTGCCACACAAAGGCAGCTGCTGGCCACCTTGCTGGTAAATATTTTTGATAATGTTTTGTGTATCCTTCTTGTCTTAGACATAGTTTCTCAAGTGAATAGATGGATTCTACTGCGATCTTCAGAAACTTGATCAGTTCCACTAATACTGCACATAGGAGGCAGTGGCTGAGAAATGGGCAGGTTGGGGCCCATAAAGAAACGCTATAAGAATAACATCTCCATAGACATGGTAAAGGAGGGTATTGCTGGTGCTATTTTGAATGGATTGCCACAAGTCAGAAGCAAATTGGGTTCAAGAGATAGAACTATACACTGGCTCTTGCAGGAGGAAGTTATAGTAAAGAGTCAACTTGTCCCTTAACATTTTCATCTTTAGGTAAAAATACTAAAAGGGGTGTTAAGAATAAATTTAAAATTATAATAAACACAAGCATTGTGAAAATCCAGGATCATAAAATAAAGAACCAAATACCTCAGTTCACTAAATTATTGACAGTTCCATATGTCAATCCAGTTCATAATCCACATTTTTAGATTTTGAATCCTGAAATAGTCATGAGAACCATGCATACATAGAGCATAGTTTTTAGAGTCACATCTCAGGACATAGGCACATCCTCAGTCACCTGGGAATCATTTTAGCACATTCACTGTAGCCTAAAAGAAAACCTGATGAAACAAGAAGACTGTAGACTTTCCTGTTGATTTTAAGATTACTAATGCTCAGTTCCACAGAATTTTCTGGTTATCCAGCAAAAGGCTGAATTACACCCCAAATCCCTTGTAAGTAAATGACAGTCATTTAAACAAAGATGTCTACAATGGTCTCTGATGCAAGGAAAACTCCCTGTGTTTTCCTATAGAATATGGTTTCCACACGCCACGTCATTCCTCTCATTGTCCTTTAAGGCATGGTCACTGGTGGCCACAATATATTTTGTGTCCAAATGTATTGTGCGTCTATTTAAATCCTTAAGTATCCATGATGCTGTTAAAAAACTGTTCCTTTTTACTATATGTTACTTCTTTTTTCAAACACATTCACATGAACTATTACTTTGTTCAATTTGTATCATTTCTATCAAAATGTTTAACATCCATCTCTGATTTATGTAATTAGAGAGAAAATCCAGTAAGATATCTAAGACTGCAATTTTTTACATGAGGAAAAAAAAATGATGAAGGGTGAGCTAGAACGTGTTCCCATATATTCCTCTTAACATATGCATGTTTTCTTATTCAAAATCATTTATTAAAAATGAATTAATATTTGTTAGATTTGTTTCTAAATAAAAGATAATATATGCTTCTCTTTTTTTTTTTTTTTTTGAGATAGGGTCTCGTTTTGTAGTTCCGGCTGGCCCTGAGCTCACTATGTGGTCCAGGCAAGCCTTGAACTCAGCAATCCCCCTGCCTCTGCCTCCCGAGTGCTGGGATTACAGGCTTGAGCCACCAAGCCTGGCATCAGTGGTATGAAGTACTGATTGCCAGTGGGCATACCACGCCCAGAATTGTTGTATGTGGTTACCGGGGATGAACCAGGGACCTTGCACTTGCAAGGCAGGTGCTGGAACCACTGAGCCAAATCTCCGGCCCATATATGCTTCTCTTTTTGATAAATTTTAATTAGTAAATTAAAACAGAGAAACAGGATCTTAGTTACGATACATGGGAAAAACTGTACCCTATATCTCTATCTAGAAGAAAGAATGAACTAGATAATCTCACATGTTCACCTCTGTAGACTTTTTCTTAAGTGTTCAAGGTACTTAAATTCTGTTATTCTGAGGACTGACATTACTGTATATATAAATATTTATGTTTAATAAAGTCCCACACATTTCTGTCAAAGTTGAGACAAACAAGATCTATCAGCAACACTGCTAAGGAAATTACAATTACTTTTTTCTTATGGAAATAGCAGGAGAAGAGTTTTACTGCTTGACAATGGCCACATCTTGGAATTTGTATAATCATTTATGTAGCAGTTAACTATGGATAGGAAGCATCAGCGCTTCCTCACTTAGGTAGATGCCTTTCCTGAACAATTTGAGACTAGGTACGTCAGACCTGTCCATATTACAGCAGGTTTTCAAAGTCATTTTCTCTGTTGGAATCACCTTGGGCACCACTTGTTTGCACTGTAATTCATGTTCAGTGAGACAGCTAGAGCTGCCGTCCTTCCCAACAGTGCTGACTCCAGCATTCTGGACTTTGTATTTTAATCCAGTGTAGCACTAGCACTGGCGTATCGTCATGTGTAGAAAATGCCTTATTACAGATTCAGAGATAATCAGGGAAATTACTGCATAGAAAGAACAAATCTGGCTCCAAAGAATAAAGGCTACCTCCAAAAACCAAAGAACCATTTTTGTTTCCACAAATAAAATATAAAATAATCAAGGTAGCTAGAGAACTATCTCTTAGGGCACAACTTTCTATCTTCTTACTGCAAACCTCTAAGGATATATTCCAAAATCAGAACAAAAACAAAACACAATGTGTGGACTATATTTTTCATAGAAATTTTGTTCCTCCCATAAGTGGCATCCAGTGGGGAGAATTCAGGAATCCTATTAAATATTCTACAACACATAGACTGATCTACACACACAAACACACACACACACACACACACACACAAACTATTTGGGTCAAACATTAAGGTTGAGAGTATTTTAGAATACTACCTGTCAAATTTTACAAGGCATTCCTGGAAAGAATGATTTGTTTCCCTTAAATACAAGTACATCAAACTGTTTTAACCAGATAGGTGTGCATCAAAAATCTTTGTTTTCTCCTGCAATACATTGAGGATAGCCAGTTACTCAGATGTATAAACATATAAGATAAATGATGTAACATGAGTAAAATATGAAGGAAAATAAACAGCATACTGAAAGAGTATATTTGAAAATTACAAAGCAATCATTATGCTAAATATGCAGTAAATTACAAGCAGACAAAAAACCTTAAATGTTTTCTTAATATATGGTTATTTATAGATCATAATAAAGATGGTCAAGAAATATGAAAGGTGGCTATTATGAACAGAAATTAATGAAATGCAAATGCAACAAAAACTTTGTAAATTCATCTCATGGTCATAAATCATTAATAGTTCTAATAAGCTGAAGTTCAGTGAGGTATGTTACTTGGAGAAAGATAATTCTTCATTAGATCTGACTGTGCTATATATTTAAGAGTATTTAAAATCTCTTAAAGTTGTCCACTGAATATCTCTAGAGATATCTGTGTATGGTAATAACCAAATGTGCCCCTTACATTTCAAAATGCTTTTTAAAGGTAAGTTGTGGCTTCTAATTAAAATCAACTATCAGCAGAGCCTGAATTGGGCTGGAATTCATAGTTAAAATATTTTGCTAAAGTCTCGATTTGCTAAGTTCAAAACAAACTCATGGTGCTTGAGCCAGATGCATTTCTTCATTTACAGATCAGCTTACAACAGACTGGCAAATGTCACCCCCTCAACACACTTCCATCCCAAATGAAGGATAGTCATTCAGCTCTTAGCAATGGGTACATGTACCAAATGCATCTGCCGGTGATTTCTGTCTTTGTAGAATGTATTTACACAAACCCAGATGGAAGAGTCTGCTCCACAGCCAGGCTACATGATCTGGGCTCTTTTGTACATGAATCATTGTCCCTCAAAATGTTATGTGGTGTGTGACTTCACATCATTGGATAGTATAGAGAAGAAATATATCTTTGGAGAAAGGGGAGGCTTACAGAAAGGATTCCTATTACCACCCTTAGGAAGCAAAAAGTAGTTTTTTTCCTAACAAATAAACAAAACGATAAGCTATTCTCCTCTAAAACCGAGCATGTCTGAAAGAACCATGTGATAATACCTCTCTGCCCAATACATCCACTTGCATAGGGGTGCCAGTGAATATGAAGAAATCTCAGTTATTCTACTGAATAGCAGCTGTATATAACTTCCTTCCGATCAATGGACAGGTACAGCTGTGGATGTAATGTGCCCAATTCCACTCAACTAATAAGGCAGAATCAAATTCAAACCCAGAACACTTTAGGTAGAAGGTAAGAGCAGTGAGCAAAAGTCAGCAAAAAGTAAGGAGCCTCAGTTCTATTAAAGAAGTACTTTGCAGTGTCATTCTCAATTCAGATGTGGGATAGTCTCTATGGGAGAAAAAGTTTCCTGCTAACAAGCAGGGGTGGAGATGGATGTTTCCGGAAGAAAACAACGTGATTCCTAGAACATTCAGCAGGTCATTGAGGCTATTTGAAGCTAGTCTAAAGAACCATTCAACAGGGCCGGAGGGTTAGCTCAGTGGTTCCGGCGTCTGCCCCGCAAGCGCAAGGTCCTTGAGTTCGATCCCCGGTAACCACATATAATGCTGGGCGTAGAGACTCACGCCCACCAACAATCAACACCGCATACCACAATGCTGGGCGTGGTGGCTCACACCTGTAATCCCAGCACTCGGGAGGCAGAGACAGGAGGATTGCTGAGTTCGCGGCGGCTTGCCTGGGCTCCATAGTGAGCTTAGGGCCAGCCTGAACTACAAAGCAAGACCCTGTCTCAAAAAAAAAAAAAAAAAAAAAAAAAAAAAAAAAAAAAAAAAAAAAAAAAAAAAAAAAAAAAAAAAAAAAAAAAAAAAAAAAAAAAAAAAAAAAAAAAAAAAAAAAAAAAAAAAAAAAAAAAAAAAAAAAAAAAAAAATTCAACAGAAAGCACAAGTGTATATTTGGATTTAAAGAGTCTATTATAAAGTTTCTCTAGAATGATATAAAAAGAAGAATTAAAGAGATTCCTGATGGTAAAATTAACTTTGGGAGGAAAAAGGAGATGTCCTACTAAATTGAGCTAAGGCAAGGAGCAAAAGTCATGAATTGCATAATAGCGAATATTTATTGAACTGATTGTATTTCTACTTCAATTATATAGCTTGGTATTATCTCTAATTTGTGCAAATTTCCTACTTTTATGATATTCTAGAGAAGGTGAAAAAGGTATGTTACTACCCTAAGGTCCCAGAGTATCTCTAACAGCAAAGTATGTACTTCTGTACTTCTTTTTCTAAAGACACAGCACTTAGACTGTCTGGACCAATGATATTGTTTGTGTTGTTGTTCAGGGAAGCCCAGCGTCTCAGTGGACATGCTAGAAAAATCCCTGTGTGATCCCTACTGGAAATACATCGTAATAAGGACAAAATTGCTCTGGGAAGCAAAGGACAATAAAGGTCTGTTCCTGTGGACTGCAGCTTTAAATTGTCCTGGCTTGGTTAGAAATAGATTATGGAACACATTACAGGGCACTCAGGTGCCCTCAAAAAGAACAGGCAGGCAATGACCATTTCAAAGTTAAAAACCAAATACCGAAAGCACCTCTGAAATTGTACAAGTGTATGATTTTGCAATTTATGCTTATATGTCCAGTATCATTACAGTTTAACTTTTATTTATGGAGTATGTATCATATGCTAGAAATTCAGAAATCTTAAAAAGATACAGTGGTCACATCTCAATATTGATAACCAAAATCATTGGACTATTTATTAGACATATGCTACAAAGGCACAAGACTGAAGAGGCACCTGTGGTAGAGTTGGGGGCTAGTGACTATTTCATGGAAGAAATAACATTCGGACTAGAATTCAGAGATCAAGAAAATGTAGCAGGTTGGCCAGATGTCACTCTAGGCTTATGATAAGCACAGAGATGAGGGAGTGCCTGTTGACTCTGTGCCTGTGAAAAACAAACTGAGAAGCTGGAATACAAGACGTGAAGAGAATGCAATGATTGGAAAGACTGGATGAGAAGACTGTCTTTTTCAAGGGCTTGCTTTCTACTAGGGAAGTTTGCAAAAAAATACAAGCATGTCTACAGAAGATCTCAACAGAGTTCTTATACATGTCCACACACGTTCTCTCTGAACTGCCCTCAAGATGAAATGAGAGAAGCAGTCTAAACTAGACATGGAACAGGGCCTTGTCATATTTATATTGCCTATTCTGTCTTGATCATCACTTGATTAGATCAGTTTGCAATTAGATAGCTTGGACTCAATTGAAGGTAAATTATCTATTATCTCTAGACATCCTCCTCATCACCTGTACAATAGGATTAGAGAGTCAAGGTGAGGAGGAAATGAAACTACCTGAAAGCGCTATCATTGAGCATAACCATAGTAATCAAGAAATAAAAAAATTGAACAACACCACTGTCAGCACTACAGTCATCATTAATCTTGGCTGAATTATTTTTCTCCTTCCACATCTGGAAATGAGGCTAAGAAGTTAGAGCATGATCTCTGCTACTTCCCAAGCCACTGGTACTGCAGAGGGCATATTTGACTGAAGTCATGCAACAGCAGGGAACAGTTGATAGAGAAAGGAAGAGCTTAAGAAATGTAAATATAGCAGTGCTGTAGAAAAAAGCAGGCAAGTGATTGTAACTTGGAGACTGAAGAGAAGGGCTGGCTAGATTTCTGACAGCCTTTCTTATTTAACTCTTTCCTAATCTAGGTATCATTTCTGTCCTTGAGATTCCCAAGAAACCACCTTATTCTTATTATGGATTCTCTTTTTTTTTGCTCAAGGCAATGTAAGTTGATTTCTGTCACCAGTTTCTAAAAGGAGCTCCAACTCAAAAGATTATCCCAAACGTGAAAGCAAAATTTCAGATTGCAACGACACAGTGACACTTCAATGGGTTGTGCAACCCACTGGAGAGCAAACCCAGAAAAGAGGAGAACTGGGCTTGCTTCCGGGGCATCCAGGAAGAATCAAGCTAATTGGCTGTTGCTTAATGAACTTGCTGCTTAACGAATCTCACACCTCGGTAGAGTAGAATAAGCACTTTAAAATTGCACTAACACTTTCGGGCCACTAGGGGACTACTCAGCATCAACTACACTACAAAAAGACTCCCTGAGGCGAGAGAAGAGAGAAATGTGGAAATGCACGCATGTCTGGAAAGGGCTAGAAAGCTGTACCATGCTTCTCAGCTAGCCCAACACACCTGGACACAAGTAGCAGGTGCAAACAGAGGCGGGGTGTGTCAGGCAGACACAGGTGTGTCCTGGGAACAGCTCAGAAGCCGTGCAGAATCATTGGATCTCACAAGCCATGCAGTGAGGGGCAATGGTATTTCACTGTCACTTGGTGAAGTGACACTGAAGAACAGATGCACTGTCCTCGGTTCCGGTCTTGGCATCCTACTGCTATAGCACCAGCAGGGAAGGAGATTCATTTCTTTCATGTCACAATGTGTCAACTGAGATTTATGTTTACGACAAATGCATAACATTTGGGTCTTTGGTCTGTTATTGGCCCTTTGTTCAAATACTCTTTTCACTATAACATCATCCCTTTTTATGACTCTATAGGAGGTCAAAAAGAGAAAAGCAAACTGTATGAAACAATAACCGGAGCAAAGCAATAGAAACAATGAACTAGTTTCCTTTTCAGAAATGCTTTTTGGCCAGTACTTAGCTACAAAAAAGCATCTAATGGTAATAGAAGGCATTCTTATAATTCACAGAACTGACATGGGACCTTGTAACCAAGGACTTTCCAACTGAGGCACATCTCTGAGAAATTTCTGAGTTTACTCCCTAAGGCATATATTTGCCATGATGGAGATCAATTGATATTTCTCATTATCTTACAACTCATACCCCAAGTTTCAGTTTAAATGTAAATTTTGCAGCTCTCTTTCCCTACCCCCATCTTCTTCCCTAAAATCATGGGCATGAATTTTTAATGTATTTTCATGGCATATATTCCTGTCTTGCATTGGTAATCACACTTAAGTGTTTTTGTTTCATTATTTCCTTAAAGGTGTTCCCGTCCATATTAGAATATAAATTTATGTGTGAAAGGATTATTTTCTCAGCACCGAGCACAATGTTTGCCGCAAAGCACTTATTTAATGACTATTTCCTGAGGGACCATGTGATTGAGTAGACTTTGGTTTACTGTTTTAATGGCTATGTGAGTGCATTATAGGTATGTGTGGATGCAGTTATAACATGAAAATATGACATTTCAAATTACATGGCATTGTGCTTGCTTCAGCAGCACATATACTAAATTACTTGGCATTTTACAATGGATTAAAATAGTTTCAAGAGAAACTACAGTAGATTGAAACATTGAACTTTTTGCATTTTTCTGAACCCTTTGCTATTTGACCAAGCCTGTGAGATATGATGATAAAATGTACCAGGGAGATCTGTGTGACTTGACTGGATAATACCATGGTGAGATGAGTATTACAAGGTTCTTATTCGGCTACACTTCTTTCCCAGAGCACTCTTCGCCTACTTGCACATCTGAAGGAGATTTATGGGGCTCTGAATTAGCTTTTTATGCAAAAAAATTCATTGAAAAAATTTAATTATGTTCTTCCAACACTCTACAGTATTGGATAGCAGAACTTTAATGTTAGAAATCATCGTCCAGAAGAAAAACGAAATATGGCAAAAGAAAAAATGAAATTCCCAAGTTGTTCAAACTGATCCATTGAAAAATGCTTGATTTATCTGTACAATATGTGAAGACACTGAAAAACAGATGCCATAAGATTTGTGAAAGATAAAGATGGTCTTACATTAGTACATAGTATCTTATCATTCAATGATAATGCTTTCATTTTAATTTTTGATGAAATGAAACAAAATAAATTTAGAATATTTATTACAAAGGTTAAATTCACTAGCAATTTATTTCTGAATAATGTGTCAGGCCAGAAATACCATAATTATATACTAAGTATGCTGTTCTAGTATATGTAAAAGAAATACAAAGGTAATTTTCGTCATTCCTGTTCTATTACCATTTCTTAGGCAAAAGACTATGAAACAACTCTTAAAAGTAAGACATCTTGTCTCACAATCTCATATACATTCTTTATAGTCTTATTTTTTGTTTTAATTAATAAAATAGCATAATAGTAGTGCTCATTCTGAATCATTTAATGTACTGACTGGGCTACAAAATGTTTACTTTGCAGCAAATAATTTTATTTGACAATACTAGTAAACATGAATGTATGAATGATTAAAATATAAGTGTACATGCATATTATTAAAGAAATTAGGTATTTCACTAGTACATAATTTTTATTTTGTACAATTGAAAGATTGTTATGAAGGTATGTTCATTTCTAATATTCTGTACTTGAGGCTATGTATATGATATTTCCTCAACAGATGTAAAAATATTGTATTGTCAGAAATAAGTGCTCATGTTATTTAGAGTGCATTTGTGTTCTTTAGTAAACGTGTGAATGAACTGGTTATATGAGGCTATGTATCCACTGATAGTTAACATTAGAAACCAATATAAGATGTGATATTTTTAGAAATTCTATAAAGGTAGTAAAAGTACAGAGACTTACACAACTTAATATTAGTGAGGGTTCTCCAGAGAAACAAAACTAAGAATGGGGAGAGACAGAGAAGCAGCGAGAGACAAGAGACAGAGAAACAGAAATGTAGGAGCTGGAGGAGGGGGAGAGAGGGAGAGAAGAAGGGGGTGGGGAGCAAGTCATGACTCTGAGGAATTGGCTCATATGGTCATGGAAGCTGAGAAATCTCAGACTCTGCAGCAGGAACAGTAGAGAGCAAAGAGAACTGAAGGTGGAATTCCAGTCCAAGCCCAAAGACCTAAAAACAAGGAGAGCTGATGGCACTCATTCCAGGCTATGTGCAGAAGAAGGTGATGTACCATATGGAAAATGATAATCGGGCAAAGCATGAATTTGGCTTTATCCACCATTTTACTTTATTAAGGACCTGAATGGACTAGATAATGGCCTATGATGTGTCTGCACATTCACATTCTAATCACATGTAGAAACACTCCTGTGCACATCCAAACAACAGATTGGACCAAATATCTTGGTACGTTATGCCCAGATAGGTTGACAAATAAAGGTAGTACCCATAACATGCTTTCTTGTGCCTGATATTGTTGTCAGAATGACAAGTTTCAAAAATCAGCCCACTACTTACTTTCAAGTGACTTGGTTTTAATTCACTTCAAAACACAATGCAAAACTGTTGCCTCCAGATAAATGCCCAACCTCTGTCACTGAAATTGGATTATTCAAAGTTGCTTTCACTACTTAAGGTTTTTCATACTTCCATACGAATTTTAGTATTGCCTTTTCTAGTTCCATGAAGAAAGTCATTGGTATCTTATGGGGATTCTATTAAATCTGTACATTGTTTTGGGTAATTAGACATTTTAACAATATTAATTCTGTCAATCCATGAACACGAGAGGTCTTTTCCTCACTTAATATTTGATATTTCATTCATTAATTTTTAAAAAGTTTGACTGTAGAAAACTATTTTTGTTTAAAGTTTATTTCAAGATATTTTAGTGGATGTGTGATTAATATGAATAAAATTATTTTCATAAATTTTCCAAAATAAATGTATTAATGGCTTTTAGGAAAAAAAATATGGCACAGTGAAAAATCTAAAATATGTGTATTTAAAGTCTCAGAAGGAAAAGACAAAGAGAATAAAATAGAAGTGATATATGAAGAAATAAATACTGAATATTTTACAAAACCAGGACATCAATCTAAAGATAAGTGCATCTTTATTAATTCCAAGTAGTTGAGTGGAGCAACAAAACAATGTGAAAGAAAAATTTCTTAGTGTACAATAATACAATTTCTAAAAGCCACAGGTAAAACATCAAGCATGCTCAAATTCTTTGTCCCCTTTCTGGGTTTTCCAATACATCATTTAAAAATGGTCGATCAATTTTCATAGTTGTGTACCTAAACCTCTGAGGTACAGTTGATATCTTCAGGGAAATTACTTTGTCTTTTACATTGTTGTGCTGTTTTTCTTGTCATACCTTTGTACTGTGATACTTTTCTGTTGTTTTTTATGTAAAATAAGTGTTCTTAAACTTTTAGGATGAAGCAAAGTGCAGGAATGTAGTCTCAGTTCATGGAACTTCCTTTTCTGTTGTTGTTTTGTGAAGTTCAATAGCACAAATACTGGTCCTTCGGGATTTTTTTTTTTTTGACTGAACTCTCACAATCATTGATTTGTGCACTCTTTCCTTTTCCTCTCTCATTTCCCTGTCCTGCTCAACTTTGACTTAACAGTTTCTCTTCATGGGTTCTGTTCTGAAAAAGAAACTTGGTATGTTATTTTGAAAAATCATGAGAGAAAAGCCACTCCAAAGTAGCTGTGAGTTCTTAGCCTCGGCCACTGTGGAGTTAATAACACGCCTGCCCATTTCACCTGCTGCCCTCAAACTAACTACCTTTCCATATAGTGACTGACTCTCCATTGTCTATTTAATAATCAGCCTCTTCTGTGTCCTCAGATGCCACTGCTGCTTCTTTGTTTTTATTTCTACTGTACTGTCACCAATTCCATTACTGCCTTCTCTCTACTCACACTGTGGAGTCTCAAAAGCTATCTAATCATCTAGTTACATTTTAAATATTCTCCAAATATTTTACTTTTGTCAGATAGTTGTTCTTTACATTATTTTGTATAGATTTGGAAAGATTGGAAACAAATATTTGTACAGAAATTAATTTTATTTATGAGTAAGCCTTAATATTATAATCTGAGGATATCACAAATTAGTAAAATGACAGAACTAAATTCTCATGCACCCAACTGTAATATTCCTAAGCAAAATATTAACAAAGAAATTCCAGTAATATATTAAAGGGTAATTGCATCATAACCAGTTGAAGTTATTCCAATAATCCAGGCTTGTCCAAAAATAAGTTCAATCAGTATCAGTTACCACATTAAATATAGTATGAAAATCACAATATTGTTTATAGTTTATGGAAAGGGATATGAAAATCACTACCAATTTATTATTGTAAAAACACTCTAAGCTAATGAGGAATTAAAAAAAACTTTTTAAGCCTAAAATTTTTCACAAAACATTTTATTCAGCTTTGAAATATTTAAAACTTTCTTCTATGAAGAAAATAAAATAATTATTTTCACTATCATCAGCTCAATTCAGTGGTATATAGGAAAATCAAACCCTTACCCAATCAAGAAGTAAAACATGTAAAAAAAGGAAAAGTAAAATTTAAGTGGTCATTATTGAAATGTGATATGAATGTTTACATTTATAATGAAAAATGCAAAAGTATCCACCAATTAACTCTAATAATAAATTATTTTAGAAAAATTACTGGATAAACAATAAATGTATAAAATCAAAAGGATTTCTATATCTTCATATAATTTCAAACTGAAAACAATGAAAAATTTGAAAGCAATATGTTCATAGATGTGTCAAAAATTAAACACTTTCTACTGTAATTCACATACTTCAAATCACACTGAAGCAACAAGGGAAAATTCATTTGCTCAATAAAACGAAATCTTTAAGAATATGTCCTAACATCAGAAATTAATATAATCTGGATGTTACAAATGCTGTTGACTATATGTATATTTCTCTAGTTCATGACTGATTTACACTGCTTGGCTTGATAGAAGGTGACACAAGGTAACTCCTGATTTATATATTTTTTCAGTTTGAGAGCATATCTAAAAAATTGTGGCTACCATTTCCAAGGGTGAAAACACAAAATCCAGTATTAAGTATTACCAGATCAGGTAGGTACTGTGCTATCATCATAAAATATGAAGCTTTAGGTCTAGATGAGATGGTCATCTCCACAGAACCCTAACTCTGAGAGTAGAGGAGTAACTCAGAGAAATGAACTTTGGTGGATGAATGAAAGAATCCCAATTACAAAAGAAAAAATGTCTGATTTAAAGTTGCTTAGCGTGGTTACTGAGTATACCTCTTAAAAACAGACAGTTCAGAGTAAAACCACGTATAAATAGGATGGTTGTGTGGCAAGAATAGGATAACAAACCCACTTTAGAGCATTTTGACTTTTGTTTGCATTTGGATGATCACTTACGTTTCTTTATAATGAAAAATAGGTGGAATGTTTCATGGATGGAGGTTGGACATGTAACATTTAATTTACCCCATCTTAATTTTATATACTGCTTTGAGTTTTAAATCAAGATGTCATTTTAAACCCTGCTTCCCAAATCTTTACTAGAGCAGAAGTGATAATTGATCATGAAATTCACTCCTTTGAATGGCGAGGGTGACATGGCATTTGTTATTTTTCTAGCTCAAATAAATAATGGTGTACTTCAATAACTTTAATTATTGCTAAGATACTCTATTTTATTAAGGAAGTTAGATTTTCAAAAGCAAAATGAGATCTGATGTGTAAAATATCTACAAATTTAATGATCTGATATTATACTGATACAAACTGAATAATGTGTGAAGGCTGTTTCTCTTTTCCCTAAATGACTTTCTTGTCCCTTTAATCAAGAAAAATATTCCCACAGTCACCGGAAAAATAAAAAAGGAAGCTACGATTATAAAATTTCAAAGAAATCTTTGATTCTATAAGAAAGTAGCAAATGTGTCCTTGTTTCAGTGGGTCTCATAAAATTCCTTTCACAGCACTAAACTGACGTGTGTTTTTATATACACTGTAAACAGGTTATAAAATGGCATAATAGTTCAATGAGTCTCATATACAAAATACAGGTGTGTGAAGTAAAGTTGTAACCCAGTTTTGGAATTTGGATTCTTTGCAACAACAGCAACAACAACAAAACCCAAAACCATTCAAAGGTGATTCAGATTAAGCAAAATAAGACATATGTTGGCACCTGAAGCATACAGTCAGCACAAAATAAAAGACATAATGTGTTATGGATGGAATTGTATCCTTGTATTGCAATCTTAAATTGTAGTATCAGAATGTGATCAGGAGTTTTGATCTCTGAAGAAACTAAGGTTAAATTAACTCATGGGTTCAGCCCAGTCCAATTTGTCAGGTGACCCTCCATACAAGGAAACTGGGACAGAGAAACACATGTGAAAACATGGGGAGGAGGTCACCATTTATGTGTAAAGAAAGACATCTGGATCACA
>PVIC010029467.1:0-22497 GCA_004025085.1 Thryonomys swinderianus
CAAGGATGTAATGGAGAACTTTTTTTCACTAGGATAACATGAGTGCTGTGTAGTTTCTGGTGAACATCAGTGCCTGAGTTTGTCAGGAATATTTGGGAAACTGTCAAGCTCCTGAAACAGAGCAGGATGCCTGCGTGGTGCAATGTGAGAGTGCCTAAAGTGCCCTGCAGTGTCCTTACTAGAAGCAGGCCACTGGTTAATTCTTTAGTGTTGAGGCCAGTCTTAGGAGTGGCATTTGTATGTGTGGCTAGACCCTCATCCCTTTGCTGTCCACAAAGAAAATTTAGTAAGGCATATTCCTGAACTATTCCCCCAAACTGACTTAGAACAGCATGTCAAAGGCCCAGGCAGGAAATAGTGTCCTGAAAGACAGTCATGTAACCACGAGTAAGTGACATCTCAATTGCCTTACTTGTAAAATTAACCCTTACTAATTTGTGGAATTGCTGTCAGCATTTCATAAGATAATATGGAGGAATAGATAAAATGAACATTGCTATATAAGGATCACATGTTATTGTTATTCCTAAATTAACTCAGGTCACTTTGAGGAGGGAGGAGAGATAGAATCTTCTCTCAGCAGTGTAGTGTAGACTCCTAGGGATCCTTCAATAAGAATGATATGTAGGTGTCAGAAGCTCTTAGAAAATGGGTAGAGTGAAAAAATACTTAAAATTTTCTGGGAGGTTATCTGAGATGCAGGAGTCTGTGTTGGGGGCTGGTTGTGCAATCATGATTTAAAAACAGTTAATTGAAAAAGTACTAATAGAGGATATTTGAAGTGAAAACAACTGTGGCCTTTGGAGTCAAGCTCTCACTCAGTTAAGCACTAGCTCCTTTCCCTTTGGCTGCATGAATCAGAGAAGTTGCTCATCTATTCCATCTGCAAAATGGGATAAGGTGGTTACCAGGGATTGAACTCAGGACCTTGCGCTTGCGAGGCAGGCGCTGGAACCACTGAGCTAACCCTATGGCCCGATGAATATAATCTTTATGTACTGCAAACATGTACTAATAAAAATTTAAAAAGAATTTTTCTGAATTAATAGATAAGGTAGCTGAGGCCTTAAGATGCTGTCTCAGATTCACACAGCTATTAGAGGTCAAAGCTTTCTCCCAAAGAACATCTACAGCCAAAGTAATTTCATCTACACACTATGAAATGCTTCCCAGGACCAATACCTGGTTAGATTCTCAGTCCAAAGGCCTCGTAACTACCAAAGCATATCCAGTCTCACATCTTTTACAGAATAACATGTACAGACACTCAAAAGGGAAACAGGTAGTGTAGACTGGAAAACATTTTGACACATTGGCTCTGATGACCTGTCCACCACCAGATGGACAGGCAACCAATTAAAAGGCCCATCAACAAATGAAGTATAAACTAAGTGCAGTATACACTATATCCAATGGAACACTAATCCACTATAAAATGGAATGAAATACTGACATATGACACAATAGGGATGAAACTCAAAAATATTGTGCCATGGGCCAGAGATTTAGCTCAGTGGTTCCGGTGCCTGCCTTGCAAGCACAAGGTCCTGAGTTCAATCCTTGCTAACCACATACAATGCTGGGCATGGTGACTCATACTCACCAGCAATCAATACCACATACTACAGTGCCGGGCGTGGTGGCTCATGCCTGTAATCCCAGCACTCGGGAGGCAGAGGCAGGAGGATTGCTGAGTTTGAGGCTTGCCTGGGCTACATAGTGAGCTCAGGGCCAGCCTGAACTACAAAGCGAGACCCTGTCTCAAAAAAAAAAAAAAAATATTGTGCCAAGTGAAAGGAGCCAGACTCCAAACCTACAATAGTGTACTATTCCATTTATATGTAGATTAGAGATTATTTAAAGCTGGGGATTTCTTAGGAATAACGGACTGGGAGAAAGAGTGATCAACTATTTAATGGATAGAGTCTGAGGTGAGGAAAATGTGTTGGAACTAGATATAGGTGTTACATAATATGAATATATTAAATTTTACTGAGTCATTCACTTGAAGTGGTTAATTTTAAATTAAAATACATGCAATGGATTGATTCAATTTAAATTAAGGTAAATAAATGTTTAGTAATAATTTTCTTCACTGCCTATTAAGATATAATTATCTGACTAGAAATTTGTCTCCTCAAACTATTTGTATCAGGTGTCTTCCCCAAGGATGTAAATCAGTGCGCACCTATTTATATCTACACATATTTATTTACTTTTATATCACTTTAACATATTCATATATGTTCACTGTATATCATTTATAAATTTCCTGTTTTCACCAGGTTTTCAATTGTTTCTCAACAAAACAAGCAGGTGCAATAGAAAGCATTGGTTTTTATGAGAACTTTGTTTTCACTTCCATCCAGGAATCAGCCCCTATGCACCAAGGCATATTTGTAATTGATGCATTTTAGTAATAAAGAATAAAGGGATTCATTTAGGTATATTGTTATAAGCTAATAAATGTTTATTGTTTTTTCCTCTTTCCCTTTTCTTCCTTTCCTCCCCCATTTACCTTCTTAGTTTCCTGTCACCTTTTCCTTATTTTATTGACTGGTTGATTGATTGTTCATATGTATAAGAGAAAACAATACTGAACCTTCTAATACTGATTTATATTATGATATTTATATTACTTATGTTATGGTTTCCAATTCCATCCAACTACCTGCTGTGACATGATTTTAGTCTTATATATGGTGGAGATATATGTATTCCAGTCTCCACAGCTTAGCTATTGTGACTTGCACCTCTATAAGCACAGGTAATCATCACATAGGCATATAGGTGAGGCATACTTACACACATACTTGCTCAAAGGCAGGTCTCATATACTGATTAAGTCCTTAGGTAAAATGCATAGGTTTCAAAGCATACATGTCAGAGTTAGGGCAGGGTAGACATGAAGTAGACTCCAACCCCTGTAATGTCATCTCTCCCTCCCC
Organism: Thryonomys swinderianus; assembly: GCA_004025085.1. NCBI lineage: Eukaryota > Metazoa > Chordata > Mammalia > Rodentia > Thryonomyidae > Thryonomys > Thryonomys swinderianus. The sequence continues at coordinate 2,949 of PVIC010029467.1, forward strand.
AACAACAGGATGTGTGGTGATCATGGTCTGTGCCTCTCTTCATAGTCTTCTGACCAGCAATAGTCACATACCTTCAGTTCAGCTACAAAAGAGGCTGAGAGATATATGGAAGTTATGAACTACTTGGATGGCTACGAAGTATCTCTTCCACGCTATTTTGGGATGATTTCGGGAATCTAGGCCACTATTTTCGGATGATTTAAGGAATCTAGACCACTATTTTTGGATGATTTAAGGAATCTAGGCCAGATTTTACTATTGATTCTATCCTGACTTTATAAACTTGTTTCTTGGGAGTAAGTTCTAGATTTTTATTTGTGTTTCCTTGGGTGTGTGACCACATCTCTGCCATGAGTGACACTTCGGGTCTCATCTTGAGGAGTCCTGCTGCTCAAGTGCAATTTGGGTGGGATGCTGTTACCCCTTGCTTACCTGATCTGCTCACTGCATTTCTATGACCTGATATTAAATTCCTTGTTGTAGTATATTACTTGTATAACTTGGGCTTATGCCTTTGTGGACTTGTCAAATGCATATTTTCTGTCTGTTTTCCCTTTATAAATTTGGCTGTTCAAAAACCTGCCAACCCCATCCCATCACCATCAAAGACCTGTTATCCAACAGAGAAAATTGGAAAAAAAGTAAAAAAAAAAAAAAAAAAAAAAAAAAAAAAAAAAAAAAAAAAAAAAAAAAAAAAAAAAAAAAAAAAAGGAGGTGACAGTAAACCAGAAGGGGCAAAGTCACACAATGAGTGGACATTACATATATAATGAAGCTATGTGATCCTAGCTAAATTCTGAAACTTTCTAAATTAGTTTCTCCTTAATAGAACAGATAGAGGGGCCAGAGGGTTAGCTCAGTGCTTCCGGCACCTGCCTTGCAAGCGCAAGGTCCTGAGTTCGATCCCCAGTAACCACATATAATGCTGGGCGTGAAGACATGCCCACCAACAATCAGCACCGCATACCACAATGCCGGACATGGTGGCTCACGCCTGTAATCCCAGCACTTGGGAGGCAGAGACAGGAGGATTGCTGAGTTCGCGGTGGCTTGCCTGGGTGCCATAGTGAGCTCAGGGCCAGCCTGAACTACAAAGCGAGACCCTGTCTCAAAAGCAAAAAAAAAAAAAAAAAAAAAAAAAGAACAGATAGAGGTGCATAGATAATCGCTAAGATCCTTTCCAGCTATGTTGTCTCATGATTCTATATGTAGATAAGTTTTCTTAAAGTCTCTTGGACTCTTTAGAGAATAAGGGAGAAAAAGACCAGGGAAAGAGCACTGGCAAGGAGTTACTTTGTCAGAATTTTGAGTGTGAGTTATTTAGGAACATCTAGTTCTAAGGGTTAAGTATCTCCCTGGGTTTTCATGAATAGAGCCCAAAACCTATGCTTTCAAAATAGGGGAATGAGAGAGTCTGCTTTAAATATATTTTGTTTAACCATAATGAAATTATAAAAATTATACAAGTGGGAAATTTACAGAGTACTTTTCATTCTGCCCATTTTTGCACAAGTCAAACAAGACTGAAATTCAGTATGCTCTCGTATTATCTAAAGAAACCTTTGTCAAAGCCCCCTCAATCCATCTGTTTAGTATTATTAAAGCATTATGAGGTGTATGTGATTTCCGCTGGAAAAACATGAATAATCCCTTCAAGTATGTCATTTCATAGGTTTTGAAGTATGAAAGCAACTGTTAAGGGAACTATCAAAGCAGTCTAAAGTACAGTGTAAGTTACCAAGGGAAAAATATAAAAGAATTTTCAATAACTAAAGGTTCAACAGATTCAAATGCCAAAGATCACTTCCTGGAATTCTTAAAGACTGTTGCCTATTGCATGGAGGTATCTGAACCCAAGAGGTAAATCCTGAGCCACCTGGACCACATTAGATTATCTTGGGTCTGGAAGTGCAGTGACAGTCACTCCGGTGTACCCTGCACACAACTCCCCTCCCAAAGCGTGACACCCAAGAGCTTCTTTTCTTACTACAGCATTTTGTTTCAAGAATACTGTGACCTGTGCCAATCTTGCCTCCTACACATCAACCCAATGAGAACACACTTTCCTTTAATAAGGGTGTAGTAGTGAGTGAGGGCCTGGAGACAGGCAGCTTCTGAGCCAGAGCCAAGTTCTTGGCCCTCTCTCTCATGAGCTTGGTGACCTTGGGCCAGAACAGTTCCTGATCCACTGAAGACATTCAGTAAATCTCTGTTGACTAGACAAAATACTTACTCTGTCAGTTTGCTTCTTGCAGGAGTGTTTTAGGTTACAAAAGGCAGACGAATTCAGATCAAATCTGCGTCACAAATGCTTAACACTCTATATTTAGTTGCTTCATCTTTCAAATGGACTTAATGATAGTATCTACTCATGAGTCAAACAGTGCCTGGTACATAGACAGACAGACAGATAGATGAGTATTCTGAAAGTTTCTAATATTTCAAAAATACATGGACCAAATAAAAACTTTAGACTTGGGCCGGAGGGTTAGCTCAGTGGTTCCGGCGCCTGCCTCACAAGCGCAAGGTCCTAAATTCGATCCCTGGTAACCACATACAATGCTGGGCGTGGAGACACGCCCACCAACAATCAACACCACTTACCACAGTGCCGGGCGTGGTGGCTCATGCCTGTAATCCCAGCACTCGGGAGGGAGAGACAGGAGGATTGCTGAGTTCGCGGCGGCTTGCCTGGGCACCATAGTGAGCTCAGGGCCAGCCTGAACTACAAAGTGAGACCCTGTCTCAAAAAAAAAAAAAAGTGTGAAATTTTACATATAGTACGATCTCAGTTGTGTTTAAACAGTTTTTTAAACATGGATAAAAGACATCAGCATGACACTATCATTATCTCTGGATGATGAGAATAAGAGAACAATTTTTTCTGTGTAATAAGCATATTAACATATGGTGTATGTGTAAACTTAGGGGAAAATATGCTACACAACACCTGTTGAACTTAAAGACCACATTTGTGGTTCAGTTTTGTAGCTTTCTGGTTATTTATTGAGGTTCCGAAACCTTTATAGGGCTTACATATATGAAAGTGTTGTTTTGTGAATACTAAGCATAAGACCATAGAAGGAAATGGTAGCCACGGTTGTTATTCTTACTACTATTACATGTTACACTTTTTGAGGAAGTGTCAAAGCATCATGAGATCCTTTTGTATGGGGGTTAAAACTGACAGCTGGTCAACAGGAAGATGGAATGCCTGACACATGGCAGGTGTTTGTTCAGCTTTGTTTTGTGAGTAAAGAAGGGCTGAAGAATTATTGATCTTCTACATTCATTTGACAGAGTAAACCTGGATTAAAACTGTGATGAGTATAAATGGGTAATTTTCCTGGCAGCAAGCCAAGCCTACCATCATCATCTTGATGCAGCTTTGTTCTCTTTCCTATACCACCACACTGTATCTTCATAATCACCTTGTATAGAGGCCTCTGTATTACACTGTTCATAGATGAGGAAGCTGAGGGCACTGAGAGTTAAGTGACCTGTCTCAAGGCCAAACAGTAACCAAAGGAGCCAGAATGCAAGTGCAAATCTGTTTGGCTACAAAATTCTATGTTCTTCACCTCTCATTGTATCCTTTCCAGAAAAACAATTAAGCAGTATTTTCTCCAGATCTTGCTGAATTGGGGACTTCTTGGATATCTCAGACTGCACTATTTTACCATTTTTTCTTGTTGCTAGCCAGAAACAAGGAATACTTGGCATCTCAAAAGCTGGAGAGGAATCAGATAAAATGTTCCTTTGTTGCTGCTTTAAGTAGCAACCCTTAGATAACTGGCTTATCTCAAAACTGGAGACTGACCTAGTCACATCCAGCAATTGTCTATGGAAATCCTGTCTTCCACTGGTTACAATGAGATTCCTAAACAGTGTCTCCATGTTTACCTAATTAAGGCCATAGGCTCACACTTCTTTCTCTTTGTTTATAATAATGAGGTCATTACAGGTAGAGGGAAGTGGGTTTTGTGAAGTGCTCCTTGACCTCTCTGATTTTCTTTGCCACCTCAAAGATGGATTCCATTCCTGTATATTATTCTCCCTAGTGGTATTTTGTCAATAAACTTCAATAGTTATTCCAGTTTAAACTGGAATGTTCATTCTCCTCAAGGATTGCAGCAGAGTCATTATGCACTTTTCAGAGAAAAGCAGTGCCCTGAATGTAATAACCCTGTGACATTCTTATTCAAGTGATCGAATGCCTGACTCACCTGCCCCTTGTTGTCATGGTGCCTGTGACTACAGTGATATCTCTGCTAGTGGAGAAGCTGAACTGGCTAGAAAGTAAAAACTGGGGCTATAGTCCCAGTTCCTGAGTGGCTCCTTCTATGCCTTTGACCAAGGAAGCTTGGATCTATGTGAGACATTTGTTTACAGGAAGTATATTGGTTTGCTTGGGCTGCCAAAATAAATGCCACAGACAGGAAGCTTATACAATTCAAATTCATTCTCTTATAAATTTATAGGCTAGAAGATGAAGATCAAGGTGCCACAGGTTTTTTCCCTTGCGATCTCTCTCCTTGGTTTGCAGGTGGCCTCCTTCTCATTGTGTCCTCATGTGGATGTCTTCCTGTCTGTGTACCAATCTTTTCTTATACAGACAACTGCCACATTAAATTAGAGGCACCTTAACAATCCCATTTTAACTGAATTACCTCTTTTAATGCCCCATTTCCAAATACTGTCACATTCTGAGATACTCAGCGAGGACTTTACCTTGTGAATTTTGATAGGACACAATTCAGCTCATAATACTGGGCTGTGAAGGACCAAAGTAAAATAATATAACCACTTCTTAACCTACCATCATGGCAGGCATGGAGGAACATGTCCATAACAGTAGCACTTGAGAAGCTGAGACAGGAGCACTAGGAGTTTGAGTTCAACACCAGCCTGGATTACATAGCAAGATCCTATCTCAAAGTAATGATCGTAATAACTATGTAAACCATGAGGATTGACGTCTCTGGTGCTAGAAGCCTAACCTGACTCTCAGGAAGGGGACAGCACTCTAGCCTCAGGACCACTCCAGCACAAATGTAAAGTAGTGCTGAAAAACAGAAACAAGGACAGCCCAAGTCTCCTGGTCTTGAAATATCCAGGGCCCGCATATGACTTCCTTCCCACCATTGCTCAACACACAGAAGGAATCAAGGCCTAGATTTTTAATATATCCCTTCTTTTCTAGTGTCTTTTACATGAGGCCATCATCTAGAACATTGTCTTCCTTTACATGGACCATGGCAATAACCTGATCATTGCCTTTCAATATTCAGCATCTACCCCTCCATTCCAAGGACTTCACACAGCTGCCAGGGATTTATTTAGTGAAAAATGAAACACTTTTGCCTTCTGGACTGCCTTCTTCATTTCCTTGGTATCATCAGCCATTCTTTAGCATGTACATGAGGATGTGCTTAACCACCACCTATGGTTCTCCACTTCTTCTAGAGCAAACAGTTAGCAAAGCCTACAAGTTCACTTCCGACTGGTCCAACCTACTTTAGCCTTCCTATCTGACATACCATTTGCACTTTTAGCCCCACCTCCCAGATTGTTCAGCACCCCAAACCTCCAGTTTCAGTAAGTGTTCCATAGTTGTTTATATACTCTTATTATACTTTCCTTCTGCTTCCAGACTTAAAGAACTGTCCATAGATAAGGCCTAATTCAAACTTCACTTGTCTGCAAAACCTTCCTCATGATCTCCTTCAAAGACAGAATTCTCTTACTAGGCTGCAATTCCACAGCATTTGTATATTTCTGTCTGTGTTGTTCATTATCATGAATTGTATCATTTTCTTCACCTTGCTTTTATAATACTGTATTAGCTTTCCATTGCAAGGACAAAATATCTGACATATATAGCTTGAAGAATGAAAGACGGATTTTGGCTCATGGATTCAGAGGTTCCCATCCATGGTCAGCTGGCTTCAAGGCAGAAACACCATGGCAGAAGGTCATGGAGGAAGATAGTTGCTCAGCTTATGATAACCAGAAAGAGGAAAGAAAGGGAAGAGCCCACAAAAAGATGCTTATTTCAGGGCTGGAGGGTTAGCTCAGTGGTTCCAGTGCCTGCCTGGCAAGCACAAGGTCCCTGGTTTGATCCCTGGTAACCACATACAACAATACTAGCCATGGTGACTCACACCCACCAGCAATCAGCACACATACCACAGTGCCAGGCGTGGTGGCTCATGCCTGTAATCCCAGCACTTAGGAGGCAGAGGCAGGAGGACTGCTGAGTTCAAGGCTTGCCTGGGCTACATAGTGAGCTCAGAGCCAGCCTGAACTACAAAGCAAGACCCTGTCTCAAAAAAAAAAAAGATGTTTATTTCAAAGCCATGCCCCTTATGAACCATGTCTTCCAACGAGACCTGAACCTCTAATAGCTCATTCAACTATGAGTTCACAAGCAAATCCAGTAATAAGGATGGTACTCTTACAGTTTAGTTGCCTCTCTAGGCATCTCCTAACCTGATCAAGTTGATAAGGAAGATGAACTCACAGATGTGAATGCCTGAACAAAAGTACTTTCTCTTGTCCACCTCTATATTGCCAGTGCCCCACATACAGCAGTACTTGGGAGGCAGGTAGTAAATGAGCATGCAGTAAGTCACAATGTCACTGGACAGGGTCTGAGGAGGTCCTTCCCAAAAAGGAAATGAATACCTTAACTCATTCCCACTCAAAAAGTAGGATCTTGACTTGTCCCAGAAAAGCATTTCAGGACATATTAGTGAGAGGAATAAGCAGATTTCTTAGATAGATTTGAAGAACTACACGTCCAAATGGGAATGAAGGCATTCACAGGGTGAGATGCATTTGGGTCTGAGTCTGGTGTGCTTATGCTTTATTAGAGGTGGGAACCTATGGAGTGTATGAATCTGTAGAGCACAAGGCCTCAGATTATAGTTGAAAGTCAATGATCCATTTTATAAGTGCAAAGCAAGGAAGGATCCATTGTTTCTTTAAAATTCTCAGGAATTGTTTTGGAGGGATGAATTCCCTAGAAGGAATGAAAGTATTATAATCCTGGGTAACTGTGATTGTGTACTGAAGCTGCAGTTTCCTCAAAAGTACAATTTTCAAAATACTATTTTCCTTACCTCTTTTCCACCCACCTTTATATATTCCATCCTACCTCAATAGAAATTTCTCTATGACCTGATTTATGACCTACACTATGGAATTGCTGAGTTACCTTATAACGATGTGCTTTTCAAACTTGAGTGACAAGCTCTATAACATCCATGACTTATCTATCTGTATGGCATTTCAGTCTTCTGTGGCTGTCACCTCCCCACTTTGGGATACCAGAAACACTATGAGATCTAATTGGTTAATATTATATGTGAGAAAACAGAACTGGAGATAAAATCTAAAAACACCACTGATCTTAGAAGTTCTCACCCCTGTTACTATGATGTGAGACTTGGATACTTCAGCACAATCAGGACAGGTGGGTGCCAACTACCAGCAGTTACCTCTGGCCAGTGTTAGAGCTCTGGCCAGTGGAATGACATTTGACAAGCAAAATCCCTTATTTGTGTCATTCCTTGTGCAGATTTCCAAGAAAAAGATGCAGAAAAATTTTCCAACGGTAGACAAAAGCTGAAGTAATATAAATACTTGAAATCACAGAATATATAAACACTTGGGGTGGGGGACTAAGCAACAAACAAATCTAGCCCAATATTTTTCCAGTAACTTTTTTTAGATACAGAACAAAACAAGTAGACAAAAATTTCATTCAAATAAGGAAGTCCAGTGTAGAAGAATTGATATTATAGCAGATGAGTTATGCCATAATGGAGGAAGCAAATCAGGCTCCTACAGCAAGACATCCTTTTTCTCATCCCTACCTGACACCTCTGTGAAACTTCTGAGGACCTGCTGGAGTCTTAATGTCCATACATTCAGATATTTACATTCTCTCTCTCTCCTCCCCCATCTCTCTCCCTCTCTCTCTCCCTCTCTCTCTCCCTCTCTCCTCTATCTCCTCTCTCTCTCTCTCTCTCTCTCTCTCTCTCTTTCTCTCTCTCTCTCTGTCTCTGTCTCTCTCTTTAGCTCCTATTACAAGTCAGGCACTATGGTAAAAATAAATGAGACGGTGCCTGTCGTAAGAAACTCCAGTCTAAATGGGGAGACAGACTTGTAAACAAGCACTTGAAGTAAATCTGACAAATATTTTTAGAGCTCAGGGCTGTGTAGGTGCTACAAACTGCCAAGAAAGGAGAAAGCGATTGCTTCTCTACTCAGCACCCAAAATAAGATTGCCTGAATTCCCAAGCACGAGATTTAGTTGCCACCCGCTACTGCTAAAGGCGTAATGGGGAAGCTTTTCTGTTAAGTGCCCTTGTGCCCCTCTGGGCCCCTAGTTCAGCTGTTGTCCCCAGCAGTGCTAAACCTTCAGAGCAGGCCCTGAGAGGTGAGGGGGAGGGAGGAAATGTCTCTCCACATTGGGGACACACAGCTGCTGCCATACAAAGAGACAGAGCTTTTCTAGATTCTTTTGTCCAAGGCCACTGGGGAGTTAGGGAAGGCATTGTGACCTAAGGTCTTTAAATAATGTTGTCACTCATGAGTAAACCTTAGGGAAACCCAGGCTTTCTTTGAAGTGAGCCCATTAATAGAGGAAAAGGCTCTTCTCTGCCCTTAATATTTTAGTGAATGGATGGGCTGTGGAGAGGGTCAGACTGCCACACAATCCCAGGCTCCACTGTAGGTTGCCATTTTTGCCTCCATCCGGCCCAAGTGATGTGACAATGGCTCACCCTGCAGCTTGATGTGTTTGCACTTTCTACTCCAGTGAGCCAAAAGTTTTGAGGCTGACATATGTGACTTCATGCTATCATTTTTTTATAGGATCTTTTTTACTTATGAGCTTCAGAAGGCCATGAATTTGGTCATTTGGCTATAGTTTCCAATCTTTGCACCACCTATATTTGTATGGGCCTGGGGTGGTCTCACCTACAATGTGAGAACCTGTGAAATTTTATGAAAACAATATGTGATAGCGAACAGTACTTGTTATATTACTGAGAGTTTAAGAAGGAAAGAAATGGAATGGAAAGGGACAAATGTAGTCAGGATGCACATTCTAAACCACACACTATGTTTGGGGCCTGATTTCCTATTTTTATACTGGCAATTAATTATGGTATTTTTCTTTCTTTCTTTCTCTCCAATCTGTAAGCTTCAGAAGTGCAAGACCATGCCTGACTTGCATGCTGTCTAACATATTCCAGCTCCTGAAACATGGGAAGCCACATGGGAAGACATATAATAAATATGTTGGATGTATCTATGTATGATCTCAGCTGATCTTCTGATGTCCTTGTAGAATTAGCATTAGAATTAGTTTCTAAGAAGTTGGGAGATTTGCTTACAATGAGTCTTTAAGAGAAATAGCATTAAGTCAAATTTTAAACAGAATTCCTGTTTCTCTTTGAACTGGTGGGCACTTGTTTTTGACAGTAAAACAGAGAAGGAAATTAAATCCTTTGTTCAGTCCTCTAGGATTAACTCAAATCATTTTATCTTCTAAATGAGAGAGATCTCTATGCCCTACTAGGTCTGCTGCTAGTTCCCTGAGAAAGATGTCTGGTGATGTGACAATGGGAAATAATGACCCATCCCACATCTTTTGTAATCCCATGAAGTTAGACCTCTTCTTCACATTCCTCACTCTGTACCTATTTCTCTATAAGACTTTGCTATCCATACATTCTTGGCCCTACTCTAGCCTTCCATCTTCAACACTGTTCCCCTTTGTTTTGGAGAACAATTGTGCCTTATATCTTCAAGTTGTTCAAGAATGTTCTAACTCCATTTACCAACTAAAACATGTTTCTACTCTGAGTTGCCTATTCTATCCAAACCGCTCACATACTTCTCAATGCCCCCAGTCAGCACACAGGCAGGCTTCCTTTCATTCTCTAAGGCCATTTTTAAAAATCTTCATTGTATATATATGCACACACACACACACACACACATCACGATCACACTCAATATTGAGAATTTGTACCAGTATATTACATGATTTAATTCTCATTTTCCCCCATTCCCCTACAACCTCCCATCCCATATATATACATAAGCTTTATTTCCCTTTTTTATTACCATCACATTTTTCCTTTCCCCTTATTACTTACCCCTACACCCCATTTCCCTTTGAATATTTTCTATTTCACAATATCTATCATATATTCTAGAGCTCATTTATTGAACTGTAATTTTTATTCTCTTATCTAGGCAAACAACTACCCCCACAACAAAACTTGCATTTCTGTCCCTTTCTAAAGAATTATGTCATTTAGATATACTGATAATTTGTCTTTTCATCACTATCATTTATCATTCTTTGTTCATTGAAGATTTGGATACCACAATACAGAATTTCTTTATCTCATCATCCTGTATTACTTCAGAATATGAACTGCTTCTCAACCTGGGTCTCTATCGCCTAGATAACTACTTTATATAAAGTGGTGCTCCACAAATTTTTGTGGGATGAATGTTCTCACTTTGGTAACTTTGAATGAATAGCAAATCATTTCCTCTTGTACTTTCTATGTCAATTCCCTGTATGGGGGAGTGAAATTTGGTATTTTACCTTGCTCTTTCTAGCACTGTGTATGGCACACACTATGTGCTCAGTGAATGATTAGACTGAGAGGCCCAGCTCAATAGGCACAGCAGTGAGGAGCCCTTTTAAGACCCTTATCAGGAGGTAGCCTTTGGTTGTCTGGTTTGTATCAACCTTCAGCCATGCAAATGCTTTGGAACTAAGGATGAGGCTCAGTAAAAGAGCTCTGGTTTAACACAGGTAAAGTCCCAAGTTCAATTCTTAGCACCAAATGAATACATAAACAAGGAAGGAAGAGAAGTGCTTCAGACATCTGTTCACTATCAAAGGCTATCTTTGATTTTTCTGCCAAAGTTTAATTGTCCTTAATGTCCAGATACTTAAAACTTCCATTCTATTTTTTTTGCTTTTTTTATTGTTATCATCATCATCATCATCATCATCATCATCACCATCATCATTATTGTTCAAAATTACAGAGAAATTGCTTCATTTTGGACTCTGTGTAAACCACTTGATTTCTGACTTCTCCACTAGTGAAGCAACTGATTTTCTCTCCGGTATAAACTTACCTGGTGCAGGACTCTCATAAGGTTTCCAACTAGGGACAAAGTGACCTTGTGACAATGGTTTCAGATCGATACATCATCATACTTTTGCAGTATGCAGTTTTCATATTTGATGGCAATAACATAAATAGTTACATTAAATAGTAGTATTTTTCTTTCTTGACATTTCAGCTCATTAAAAAAAAAAAGATAGCCAGGCATGGTAGCTCACGCCTGTAATCCCAGCACTCGGGTGGCAGAGACAGGAGGATTGCTGAGTTCGAGGCTTGCCTGGGCTACATTGTGAGCTCAGGGCCAGCCTGAACTACAAAGTGAGACCCTGTCTCAAAAAAAAAAAAGATATATCATCACCAAGAAGGCAAAGCCTTCCCTTTTGTCTTTAAGAAAGCTTTCTACTTTAATATCCTTTGAGATATTTTCCAAGGGCAAATAATCACCTTTACCTCTGAATTTGTGCTTTAAGGATTAGCATTTACACAAAACTTTCATCTTCCTTTTTGGTGCAGTTTCTCATAATCACCAAGCATGTGGGTGACAAGCTCTGGCCCAGTTTAAATCTATATTTACCAACACAGAGGCCTTGAAACATAAACCAGTAGCTAATGTGCTCCTGACATCCACTGAACTGATGCATTGCAGTGATTTGCAGACAGGGATGCCAGGGCATTCCCTACAGAGAGTCTGCTACAGGCACACACAGAGACATGGGCAGGCCTGCTTCCTCTGACAATGGTAAAATGGTTGGCTATGTGGAGGCACTTAAAATTCATTAAATGTAAAGCTTAGATTTTATCTCAGGAAGGAATTAAAAGAAAAATTCAATGAGGAGCATATAAACTAAGCATTGGTAATAAGAAAAATCACATTTGAGGTTCCACATATTCTTCAACTTTTTAATATAAATCCAATTAAAATGGAAATATTCAGAAAGTGTTCTCCAACTTTTAACATTCAGTTCAGTTCCCTTTGAGTTTCTCTCATTAATCTTAGATCTGTACTAGGTCACCACCATCAGTGAATATTTATCTAGCATCTACCATTGAATTCCAAATAAATGGTATCCCAGCTCTGAGAACCACAGATGAGGAACAGAATGGATTGAGGAGAGAGACTGGAGAGAGAAGAATCAACAGGATGAGAAATCTTACGATGCCTATAGGCTGCTGTTGCTCTCCAGAAGACGAGGCCCATAAATCCATGGGTCCTTCACAGTGTGCGGCACTGGTAAGACCCAGGCACAGCTGTGTTTGCTAAGTGGTTAGCTATGGCAACAGGAGCCAGACTCACCATGCATGGAGAACTTCAGCCAAGTCTCATGAAAATCTTTTGAAATAAATACTTCTATCTTCATTTTTAGATGAAGAAATTGAGGATCAGAAAAGTTACAAAAATTGCTGATGATCACATAGGCTCTGAGTCACAGTTCAAATCCAGAAACTATTTTCAAGCCCAACCTCCCTCCTCTGTGGTCCACTGCCCTTTGTGGACAAGCATACCTAAGCTCTAGCAAAAATTTTCTCTTAACACTATTCTGCTGAGCACCCCTACCTGTCACGTACTAAACAGCTCACATGATTTCAAGTTAATTCTAAAATACAAAAGGTATAAAGGTTTAAAATATAACTAGACTGAAACTCTACAGAAGCAGAGACCATATATATGTAGTTCCTCACATGTCCAATGCCTAGGATGTGGCAACTACTCAAAACAGTCATTAAATGAATGATTATATAAATGAGTTAATGAACCAACACTTTGAAGTACAGCTTAAGATTCAGGTTTCATTTTTGTATCTTACTTGGGCCATGATCTTAAATTAATGATTTCTCTTATCCTCACTTTTCTAATCTGCAAAATAGGAAAGACTTTCACAGCCTACTTCAGAGGCATGGGGTTCCAATAGGTAGCACAATTTAGGACACAGTATCATAGGAAGTAAACCTGCTTTGTGGACATTGACAAGGTAGTTAAATATATACAGTTGTTATAAATACAGTCCAAAATGGACTCTGGACCTTAGAACTCCTTCCTCCTGGTACCAAGACTGAGAAAAACAACAGCAACAACAAAAAAATGATTACTCTTATTTCTTGTGCACTGCAATGGTCATCTGTCTCCAGACAGAATGACTTTTTTCCTGGTTCATCTGGTCAAGTGACAGAGTTGAGGTCAAGGCCCAAGAGAATGAGAATTTGGTCAAGAACAGGGCTAGAAGAGCTTAACCACCATTGCTAGACAGTTGCCCTGCTGGATGAGCTTGCCCTTGGTTGTCTTACACCCCATCCTGGCTCCCCCACCCACTCATTTGCACATCCCAGACAGGCATGTGCAATACCTATTCTGAGACCTCCCAACCATGCCTGTTTGTTTATTCCTCTGGTCATAGTTCACATTTTGACCTAATCCTCCCAGGCCAGGCCCATCAAACCGCAGTTATATTGTTAAAGGAAGGAAGCTGCCTCCCTTGTTCTCAGCTGCTTCTCTACACATAACCTTCCTCTGCTGTTAGCCTGTTGAGCTTCAGCTGGGTTGGAGAGCCATCAGGGTGCCAAGAACAATATTATTTAAATTTTAAATAATATTATTTAAATTTTAAATAATAGGTTCTAGGGAATGAAGGGTCATGAAGCATTCAGACTGCAACAGGGAATTTTTCCAAGACAGTGATTCATAATCTTTCTAACTACCCACCTCTGCTCCTTGCTTGGAAAGGGCAAAATCCAAAAGTTGTCATATATTTCAGGAAAGACTTCCATTTCTTGTCCAGGCTGGGTCCCATTCAACAACTTTGCATAAAGTAGTGTTCAAATGATAAAACTGAAATAGCCATTTTTCTCCCATGGTCTTTAATAGCATTTGTGAGCCACATGTGCTTGGCATGTCACGATCCATCTGGACCTCAATTTCTCTTCTAAAAAATGAGGATAATTACACCTACATTGTCTAAGATCAGAGATGACATTAGTCATACAAGAGCATTTTAGAAACAATAAAGTAGTAAAATATGCAAAGTATTTTTATCACTGAAAAAAACATTAGCCAAGGCCTGTAGCCACAAATATAATGAATTTTACTTTTACAAAATATTTGAGTAAAAAATGTACAATAGGGCCGAAGATTTAGCTCAGTGTTTCTGGTGCCTGCCTTGTAAGCGCAAGGTCCTGAGTTTGATCCCCAGTAACCACATACAATGCTGGGCATAGTGACTCACACCCACCAGCAATCTACAGTGCCAGGTATGATGGCTCACGCCTGTAATCCCAGCACTTGGGAGGCAGAGACAGGAGGATTGCTGAGTTTGAGGCTTGCCTGGGCTACATAGTGAGCTCAGGGCCAGCCTGAGCTACAAAGTGAGACCCTGTCTCAAAAAAAATGTACAATATAAAAATTAGCTTAATTTTTAAAAATATGCTTTTTACTTTCTCAGTGATGGGAAATTTTATGTAGATTAATATGCTGAAAAAGGCACAACCTTCTTAATACCTATTCTGTGCTGAATGAAGTTTTAGGAGCTGTCTAGAGAAAATAGTAGCAGCACAATACTCAGCACAGAGGAGGTACCTGACATGTTGAATGAACAAGTGAAAGAATAAACAGGTTGCAGACATTTGAGTCTTTCAAGAGAGGAAGACACTGATCAAGAGAGCAGCCTGAGCCTCTATAAATTTGAAATCACTGTCAGCAAGCTTCTATTCTGACTCAGCAGAGTGTGGTAAGGACCCAAGTGGGTACCTACATGTAGCCTTGGGTTCTCCTCAGCACTACTTTTCTGATCACCTAGCTGTTCAATCTACTCAGATAAAATGAACTCTGACCTGTTTGAATAATCTTTCTCTATATGATGGTTAAACTGAGTTATCAATTTGATTGGCTGAAGAGACTGGTAAAACACTTTTCTGGGTGTGTCTGGGTGGGTTGTGGTTTACAACACTGGTGACTATATCTGGTACCTGGCACTCTTCTCATTGGGCTCTATCCTGCTCTCTCTGCTTCCTAGATGCCATAAAGTATACAGCTTTCCTGCACCCTAACCTTCTGCCATGATGTTTCTGCCTTAGAGTCAGCTGACCAGGGACTAAAACCTATGAAACTCTGAGCCAAAAATAAACTTCTTCTCCTTTAAATTGTATATAACAGATGTTATGTTCCAGCAATAGAAAAGATGACTGATACTCTACATGATTATTGAGTCTTTTGTTCTTGTGCCATTGCACAGATGTGTCCACTGAAGGTTCCAATGGGCGTTAGAGTGGGAACAGGGCATAAGGCAATTTCGTGCAGAAAGCGATGGGAAGAGAAGATTTCCATCTTGATTCCTTCATGGCAGGACTCAAGGGGATATGACTGCCAATTTGAGGGACAGATGGCAGAACTGGATTTTGAACTCATAGCCAGTCTTTGGGGGATTCTTTTAAATGTCTCTGATGGTCTACCTGCCATCCTGAAGTACATGTAAGTTAACAATCCCTTAATTAAGAGGTAAAAAGTAAAAAGTACTGCTGGGGTGGGGGGTCAGGCTGGGATCACATTGAAGAGCACCTCTCAGTGGTGCAGCAAGCCAGAGAGAAGAGTGGACCCTCTTTCCACTGTCTCTGGGAAGAAACAGAAGTACTGCAGACATACAAGTAAATCAGTCCTGCAGGGAACAGTGCAAGTCTTCTGTTCTGTACTAACCCAGTCAAGTAGCAACATGGGAGAAGTAGTTGTTTAGAGCCCCTGTCAGAGAGTCAGCCTGAAGAGGCTCTTGGAGAAGAGGACAAATACAAAGAGAGTAGGTGGGAGGAGCTCGATGCTCAATCAAGGACACTGTTCCTCTACCCCTACCAACCTTGGCCTCTTCTTGCCTTCAAGGTTCAGAAATATACCGAGGGACAAGGGAGTGTACAAAGCAAGTTGGTATTATTAAGATATGTGTGGAGAATTCTCTCCTATGTGCTGTCCCTAGCCTCCTGCTGAATCTTAGTCCATATTTGTCTTATCCAAAAAGCCTTTGTCATCCATCTGCCTCTCCTGTGTGTCTCCTCGAAGACTCTTCAAGCTAATAAATCCTCTCCTTTAATCTTAAGGAATGAATGATAATGTTAACTGCCACTTATTGCATGCCTATGAAGCATTGCTATGGTTTAAGTGTCCCTACAGGGTACAGTGTGATTAAAGGGCTGAACCCCACTGTGCACCATTGGGAGATGGTGGAGGAATTCAGGAGGTAATGCTTGGTGGAAAGTCCTTAGGTCTCTAGGGCTGTGCACTAGGAAGTTAGTCCTTGTACAATACCTTGAGTTCTCATGAGAGGTTTGCTATAAAAGGAGCAGGACTGGGCCCTATTACTTCTTCTGTTTCCTGTCTTGAGATGTGACTATGTGTTTCTATACCAACTATGGCTACACTGTATTCTATCTTTGACTCTCATTAAAGACCAAACCAACAGGAATGTCCCATTTTAGATGCTGAGCCTCTGAAAGTGTGAGTTAAATAAATTTCCTTTTCTTCACAAGTAGTCTGTGTGAAGTATCTCATTATAGTAACAAAATACTGATTAATATGACTAGACATTTCACAGATTTACATGTAATTCTCTTGAGTCAGCTTTTGAAGTAGGTACTGTTCCAACTTTGTTAAGGAGCTAACTGCCATTCAGGAAATTAAATAATGTCCCCATTGTCACAAAGCTAGGAAGTCCCAACTTTTAGACCCAAAACTGTTTGTAAAACTATAATTTTAAATTGGTGTTAGAGGTCAGAGAATAATACTCCAGAGTATGACGTTTTGCATGATGAGTACTTCAAACTAAAAGAGACTGGAAAGCCTCTAAAGGAAGGTCTCTCTGCCCTCCTGCCCTCCTGTCTCTCAACCCTCTTTCTCTTCCACTGCTAGTCATAGAAACCAGAATTCCTCTTCACCAAGGTAGGTCACAGAAACCAAGCTTCTTTACGGAAAGCAAGTCATGAGTCCTAGAAAGGTCATTCTGTCCCCTCTCCCTTCTCCCTGAAGATCCTCATTTCGAAAGGGTTCTGGCCCATATCCAAGAGAAGAAATATTGCAAGGAAACCAAAAATAATTTGACAGGCCAGACAGGTCTTGCGAGGTTTCCCCCTTCATTCTTATCCTCACTGGATCAGATCCTTTTCCCCAATCACACTTCTTTGTGGTTGTCCATTTTTCATTGAACCTGGGCATTAAAACAGACAGCTTTTTCTGGGTCTTTGAATCTATAGGTCATGTTAATCTTTGGTTAAATAAATTAGTTATGCTTTCCTCTTCTTAGCATTTCTTTTGTTATGAGTTCAATTGCTAATGCTCATGATGGGTGGGAAAGACATCACACATGCAGCTTTATTTATTTATTTATTTTAGACAGGGTCTCACTTTGTAGTTCAGGCTGACCCTGAGCTCACTATGGAGCCCAGGCAAGCCTCGAACTCAGCAATACTCCTGTCTCTGCCTCCCGAGTGCTGGGATTTCAGGCCTGAGCCACCACGCCCAGCACTGTGGTATGTGGTATTGATGGCTGGTGGGCGTGAATCTCCATGCCCAGCATTGTATGTGGTCACCAGGATCAAACTCAGGACCTTGCGCTTGTGAGGCAGGTGCCAGAACCACTGAGCTAAATCTCCAGCCCAGCACATGCAGCTTTCTTAACAAAGAGGAACCATATACTTCACTTGTCTTTTTATACCTCTAGTGTATGTTATAAAGTACTAGCTGGGGAATCAAAGTGAGTAAGACCAAGCCATGTTTGTGTCTTCAAGAAGGACACACTCACAGATATATAGCTGTAAGGCAATATGTTGAACATGGTAGAAGTGTGTACAGAGTTCTGTAGGAACGAGAGACATTGCGCTCAATCTGGAAAGGGAGCAAGAGGTCATGGACAATAACTTACCCGTATCTTCTAAAAAGTCTGCTCTAAAAGACATATAATTCCTTTTACAGTGTCAACAGAACCAGGTCCATTCCTACCTTGAAGAAAAAAGCCAATAAACCTATGCCAGTTATTTCTATTAATAAGAAGTTTAATATTTGTATTCCAAATTATTTCCTAGCATATTTTCTTTGCTGAATCTTCTACATCCCCATGAAGGAAATGAAGCATTATACTCATTTCCCCATGGGTAAAACTAAGGCCTGAGAATATAAAGTACTTGCTTGAATAACGTGACAAGAGGGCATGAAGAATTAGCTGAAGTGGAATTAGCCTGTATTTGCCACAGTGGGTCTTATCCTAGAGGCCTGAGACAGAAGTTTAGGTGAAACTAGGATGACAACAAGAGAAATTCATACCTGCAACACATTCATATGAAGTGATTTGTCTTCAAAAGTTGTATATATTGGCACAGCGGTTATTAAAAGCATATCCTTAAAATGTTTGAGGAAGCTGTTTAAAGATGTTGAGGCATGTTTCCAAGGGCAAAGAACAAAGAGCGATACCTTCTTATTATAACTTCTTCCAATGTGTTGAAAAAGAGCATTCATACCACCACCTTCCTCATCTGAGACGAAGATAGCTCCTATCAAGGCCAGATGTGGTCAGAATCTCATGCTACTGGGTTTTCACAGATAGTGGTAGAACATTTCTGGAAACTCCAGATACCTTCAAATGAAAGCTTATTGAGATACTTCCTTTGAAGCTCAGAGGTTTTTGAAGAAAGCAGCTATCATACAGATTTTTATTTTTTTTTAATTTCCTCCTCATCCAGAAACAGGAGCCCTCATAGGCCAGGTCGTGAACTGTTTCAGAATTTCCACCAGAGCCAGTGTTTACCAGAAGCCACAAAGTCCCACTGTGAGTGAGATGCTCTGATCGTTCCTAGTGTTTGCTGAACATACCCACAAAGGCTTCTAGGAAGAAAGAGTCTTTGTTCTCCCCTCACAGGAATTCCTGTCCTTCCTCCTTCTACCTTATAGGTTTTTTATTTGCATCTATTTTGCATTCAGTTATTTTTTGTTTACCCTCCTTCATTTTTAAATCCTTCTGAAGCCTCCCTATTGCCTCCCACTATTACCCTTTCCTTCTCTTATGCAGCTGGGCTGGCCAGGACAAGGGTCTCACATTTCTCTGAAGTCTTGCTGCCACCCAGGTGTGGCTATATGTCCTCAGGGGTCTTACCTGTCATTAAATTCCTTTCTTACCGGGCCGGAGGGTTAGCTCAGTGGTTCCGGCGCCTGCCTCGCAAGCATAAGGACCTGAGTTCGATCCCCGGTTACCACATATAACGCTGGGCATGGTGGCTCACGCCTGTAATCCCAGCACTCGGGAGGCAGAGACGGGAGGATTGCTGAGTTCGCGGTGGCTTGCCTGGGCACCATAGTGAGCTCAGGGCCAGCCTGAACTGCAAAGCAAGACCCTGTCTCCAAAAAGCAAAAAAAAAAA
>PVIC010029468.1:0-22506 GCA_004025085.1 Thryonomys swinderianus
AAAAAAAAAGAAACATACCGAGGGTCTGAGTCCAGCACAAAGCCAGGGCTGGGCAGAGTCAAAGTGAGTCGCCCGCTTCGGGAAGAAGTGTGGTGTTCACCAGGACGGAGTCTGCCTCGAAGAGCAGTTGGCGTAGCTTGGTTCAAGGTCTGGCTCAAGCTTGGGCCACCTCTGCTCTTTTCTGACCCTGAGAGACCGGATTGAGATGCTCTACTCTCTCCTATTTATCATTCTCAATGGGAACTGTGTGGGCAGCTTCCATTACGCCAGGCCAAATTTAGACGAATGAAAAGGTCGACTAAGTAATTATTGATTTTATATGTGTGCATAAATTACAGCATGGAGTCCTTTAGTCACTGCTAAAAATAAGCCTTCTATAGATTGGGTTTGGAAGGCCGAGGGCCTGGGTAACAAGGAGAAAGCAATGGCTACGGTGGTAAATCTGTGCGCTGGATAACCATTCCCTTATGGCCGTCAAAATAGTTTCAGAAGTTAATTTTATTTTTTTTAAGAAAAGCACCCTATGGAGCTGGGAAATCCGTAAGAGGATCAGGCAAGGCAAGTTAGAGCCCTTCTTTCTATTGAATCACACAAACGATATTGGTCATAATCCTTTTAGCAACAAGCTTCTCTCCTACAGCAGTGATTTATGAATGCTATTCTGAGGAGAACTAGTCAATATATTAGTTTTCTTTTAATTATGCAGCTCAGCAGCAAGTTCATGCATGAGTTTTATGGAGCTTTGCGAATTTGCCATTGGTTCTGGGAAGCAGAGGATTTATTTAAATACTATGGAGCAATTTGCTCTGGTTAGAAGCGACAAAGCATATCCTTCTGTCTTACAAATGAAAAGCTGGTATTTGAGTGGGAAATTCCAAGAATCTAATAATCAAATCAGCCAAGGCTGTTAATTAAAATTGATGAGTAGCATTTATGTAACGCTCTACAATGTTGTACTGCTGGAAAATCACCAATTGCCTGAAGTTTGCAACTGTTCTCAGGCTTACAAGGGGAGAAAATTATGCGGATAAGAGAAGGAAGCATTTTGCAATCAAACATATTGCACACAAGGTGAATATGGCTTTATAAGTTTTAGGGGTAAGTCCAGTGAAATGAGATGATGCTTATCTATTTATATTTGACTGGTTCAAAGTCAGCTTATACATTACATGTACACCTTTAATTCTAGGTTACAGTATTTGTGCCTCGTCTTGGTTAGCAGTTCCTGTAATGCTGAGAAGCAAAATGTCTTATTCAAGTTTAACTTGGTGCTCCTTAGAAGCAGCCTCAGGGGGTGGGGAGTCTGCTATATTCTGCTGATCTAGTGGGCAGCGACAATTTTCAAATTGAAGACATGTGGATTGGCAGGTCCGAGAAGGGGGGTAGGTAGCTGGGAGAGGAGGGTGGCGGGAGAGTGGGAATAGTAACTCTGGGACTCACGTGACCCTGCAAAGTGTTCAGCTCTGTCCGACTTGAAGTCCAACCCTGACCTTCGATGGGAAAGGCAGTGCTTTATCACTCTGACTTTTGGGCTGGACGCTAAGTCAGTCTTACCATCCACTCATTCAGTTATGAGCATGAACTTCAGTTTTCCTAAAGAGGATTCTCCCGTATAGAGAAGATTCAGTCTCTACAGCTTAGTAGCTTGATCCTTTTCCCGCTCCTTGTGACAATCTCATGCCTGTATTCTTTTAGAATTGTCACCTTCCATTGCCATTTTCTCACCCAGAGTCAAGAACTCTACAGCCTTCTCTAGTGCATAACTCTTGTTGGACTTCAGATACTCCCTGTTGGCCTTTGAATGGGTGTTGGGACACCCTCCACTGCTTAGCTTTGCTGTCTCTTCTCCCTCCCTCTTTATGGCAATTATCAGCCTGGACAAACAGATGTTTATTGTCAAGCATGTTTCAAATTGCATATCCAGTGTCTAGCACAGTGCTTGTTTCAGAGCAGACATTTAATACATAATTGACAAATCAATGAATTCAGTCTGTGTCCAGCCATGAATTCCTTTTAGGACTTGCTGTCAGACTTCATCTGTTTGGTAGTTTTTGCACCTCGACTCAGCCCAGTGTGCCCATGTTTCCTGCCCTACCATGAGCCGGGACACAGCACCAAGTGGGTCAGTAAGTTAGTGTCATTGGCAAGATATATCCTCAATGCCTCTTTCTTCTCTCCAGGATTTTTTGTTGGTGTAATCTCATTGCCTTTTCTCCACGGCCTCCCGGTACTCCCCTGCAAACTTGGGGGGAAATTTTTGTTTGATGAAATGAATTCATACTGATGTGCTGGTGACTAACCATTTGGGACATTTAGGCAGTGAGGTTCAAGGTACAAGTTTGGGTTGTAGTTAGTGAGCAAAGAGGAAGCTCAGTCTTTGGTGTGGCAGGGAAGCTTTTAGCAACCAAGGGTACTTACTTTCTAGAAACATCATCCTGGGGTGGTCGGAACAGCTCTCTTTCTCTCTCTGTCACACACACACACACACACACACACACACACACACACACACACACCTGATATGTAAAAGGCAGAAGATATCTATTTAGTGCAAACAAGAACCAATGATCATCTGCCTTGACGGGAGTAAGGACACCATTCTTAGAAGCTGACGCTACCCCCCAAACCCAGCCTGGACAGCTGACGCTTTGTGAAACGACAGCACACATGTAGGTCTTGACCTTCCCACCTCAAGGAGGAGCATAAATTTGGGCTGAATCTTACCAAGGCCATTTCCCCCACTGGGCTTCACCTCCCGGTTCTGCTGCCAACTCCCCTTTTTGCTCGTTAGGAGGTATTCCTCAGGCTTGCTTCTGTGGCAGACATATTGTCACAAACATCGTGAGTGTCTTCTTTGTCTAGTTGTGGCAAAAAGTTGCTTAAAAAAGTTGTGTGGCATAACTCTGGTCCATGCGTTTGAGGGAAATTATTTTAGGGTAGGGACAGTAGTCCTTGCAAGGGTTTTCTCTTCTCTAAGAAAAAATGACAGAGTCCATATTGTTGCCCTGGAAGAGGTTGTCACGTTGTAGTGCCTGAAATTCAGAGATGGTATTTCCCTGAACATTTTGAAGCCAGAGCCAAGATACTGGGCTCTGCATGATAAGGTCCTAGAAATTTCTTTGACATCTTTGAAAATAACAGAAGAAAGAAAACTTGTGGTGACAGGATGGTATCATCTTTTTTATTCATTACATTTATTGGTATATTTTAGGTAGGTACTGGACTGTATCATTTACTCTGTCTTTCCCATGAGAAAACATTTCAGTCCATGTTGAAATTAGTACCACAGTTGTAATAGATAACTCCAGAAGTTTCCTTTTAGTCAGTATTTAGATTAAAGTGAAATAGAGTCATGTAAGACACCAGATGCAAAGCAACCTGTCATGTAGACACAGGCACTTGCTTAGTAGCAGCCACTCTGGGTCAGGACCAGCTGTTTTTTCTGTTTGTAAAGTGGGTAGCTCTTCTCCACCAAGGAGAAGCCTAAGGAAAGAGAGATACTTTTGAACATTTAAAATCAGGCAACCACCTACTAATAAAAACAGAATTTAGTCAAGAAGGCAAAGGGGACAAAGTCTCTGCTAAGGCTGGGATCCTAAGAATGTGGAATATCATATCAATGAGGTAATAAATTGAAAATATCCTGCAAATCATAACATGCTGGCCACGTGGTAGGCATCATGGCTGTGAGTGTCCGGGAGAGGCGAAACTCCTGGTTGCTCTTTGGGTGGCAAAAGCAACTGTAGTTTAGGAAAGGATCTACATCATTTCTTTTCTAGTTTATGACTCAAGCAAGGATTAATAAGGGCTAAATAGGTTTTCCTCTTTGACAAGAGAATCAGTTACATTATCAGAATTAGCAAATGCTACCAGGAAGGTGGGAGGCTTAGCTCTAGTGTCAGCAATGGGCTGAAGGTACTTACTACAGGCACCTCTTTATACACAGCTCACAGTCCTGTAGCACCCTGTCACAGCTGATACAGTATAATGCAATGTGACTAATGTAATCAGATGTGAAGTGCAATACAGCAACATGTCAAGTTGGAGAATCTGAGACGAGAAATAGACTTCTCTCCAAATCGTGCTTGAGTTCTTCCTGTTAACTGGAGGGTTGTTTTCAGAATAGAGAGTTTTCTATGTTGACCTTCTGACCAAGGGTATATGTTAGGAGGCCTGGTCTTTCCCAAAGGTGGTGATCCTGGCACATAAACTAGAGCCTTACGAATTGGCCTCTACTTGCCTTTCAAATCCGCTTGCCTTGCCTCTTCCCACAACAAGGTGTGTGCTCCAGAGGTGTGCACCTCAATATATAATTGCTCAGGAAATGATAGGCAGTCCGGCAAATTCCCAAAGGCTTAGGGAGAGTATGCTTGGAAACAAAGCAGGGTCCAAAGCAGGAATTTTAAGGATTCAAAGTAATCGAACAAAAGCCATGTCATTCAAGTACGTGTACATGATAATGGGGATGCACACAGTCTTTGGTGGATTTGTTTAATGATCTGTCAGCTTTCCTTATAAGCTTCCTCTACATGGCTGGGTGGGTGATCTTTGTGACCCTGCCTCATTAACAAGTATGAGTTACCGGAAAGGGCTCTCTGTGGCCCAGGTTAGTGGAGACGTCCGGTCTCTTTCGCGCCTGGTGAGCCCAGTGCTTGTGCTCTCCCCCCGCCCACATTTAAATCTCTAGGATGTTTATAGGGTTTAAGAGTCAGGGAGAGGCTCCGAGGCAGTGGCTCAGCCACTCGCAACAAATGCAGCCGCATCTCGGTCAGTGGTCTCCATGTATGAGCCGAGTAAAGCTGAGCTGGTGGCCGCAGGGACAGCAGGCTCTGCCATCACCCTGTCCTGCTTATGAGCCTTTACCCCAGAGCCCAGAATGGGAGGCTCAGAGGCTTGAGGGTGAAGGGGCCTTTCTCTTTTTCTTAGCACTTCTATATGAGCACGAGGACACCTGAGGGTGTCCTAAGGTCGGTCACCAGGTGGAATTGCAATGGAACTCCGTCTCCTCCAACGCTTCTGTCTTCTCGGTCCTAGGGGTATGTAGCTCCTTCACTGTGCATTTTCCAGCAGCTCTGCTTTTAGCAGGAGCCAGAGGCAGAAGCGCACAGCCCACTCCTCCCAGGGAACCATCACCGCTGTTTACTTCCACCCTCTCTATCAGGGTCACGAAAGCAATAACATAGATACAGTAAAATAAATCTGGGTTAGCAGATTCCTGTCGGCTTCCCACAGAATTGGGGAACCGAAGTTCGTCAGTCACTTCTACCCAACTCCCGCTGTACCCTCTTCCTTCTCTTCCCGTTCTTCCACCTCCTCCTGCTTCCCCGAGTTCTTTCCGGTGGAGGCCGCACCCCGTCTCCTTGTGTCCTTTCATATCTTAGCCCTTCCCTGACCTGCCTCGGCCTCCTCCTCCCCACCATTCAGTCCCACTTTTGCCATGCACGGTGCTGTTGGGCCCGCCCTCCGCTCAGTGACAGTGGCCTCGTATGAGAAACTGATCTGTTTTAATGTGTTGCCACTTGCTAGCTGCTGCTAGCAACTTAATGAGATTGTGAGTTTTACTTGTCTCCTCACAGATCCTCTATTCAATTATAAACTCGGCGAGGGGGAAGCGAGCGCCACTCGCTATTTCTTCAACTCCCTTAGCAGCCGCTCATGGCTAGGCCAGGAGTACTAAGGCTCTGCTGCTGTTGTTGAATGAATCACAGGGAGGAGGAAGCAGGTGCCAGACCTGAGTAAAGAGGAGGTAGACAAGTACTACAATGAAGCTGTTTTTCAGGCAGTGCCAGTAATACAGGTTATTAAGAGAACTTGGCAGGACCCTCCTAAGAAGAAATTTAAAAGTGACGATGGAGGCAAATAAACTTAACCACACCTTCAATAAGTGTTGCTTCAATAAACAGCAGCGGCAACCCAAACAGTAATATGAAAAGTCAACAAGGTGGGTGGACAGTGGCTCCGAATGCACAGGTTTCTGGTGGGCATCACACCATCTTCTGGGAGGTTGTTTGCCTTTAAAAGTCTAGAGCAGAAATGCTTATAAAAGACTTGTGTCCTTAAAGCCCTTGGGTACTGCTGAAATGCATTAGCTGCAGCCTTGGTAAATGTAGTTTTTTGCAAAGTGAAATACAGGAAATGAAGAGTCTGGTGTGGCAGTGCTCAGTAGAATACTGGGTGTCTGAAGTGTCTCTCCCTCTGTGCTGTTCAAGACAGTAGCTTCGAGCCACAGTCTTCCTGAGCACCTGACCTTTGGCTAGTGTGACTGAGGAACTAAATCTTTCTACTTTCCTTTAACTTTATAACTAAAGAATTTTATATGTAACTTTGAGTAGACCCATGCTATTTAAGTCATTTTCTTACTTAAGTGTGGGTCCCACATCAAGAATCCCGGGATCCTGGAGCTGGATGTGCTGCTCAGTGGTAGAGTGCTTGTCTACTGTGTCAGTGGGTCCTGAGTTTGATACCCAGCATTGTAAAAACAAAACAAAACTGGGATCCTAATGATGTTATTTGAAATATTATATTATTTTCACAGTGTTGTTTTTGGAAGCATAATGACTATTAGGAATGGAGAATCTCAGCCTGTGCCCATGATCTACCAGGTCTGTATTTTAATAAGGTTTCTAGGGGACTCCCATCTACACTAAAAGTTCAAGACAACTTTCTTCAGATCATGAGTCTCAGCCATAACCATTAGAATCCTGGGATGGTTTAAAAACTCTTTGGATGCCCTGACTCTACTATGGGCTGATTAACTCAGACACTTCAGTGGGGAAGTGCAGGGATCAGAATGAGCACAACTACCTAGTAGCCTGAGGAAGGAAATCTTCTCTAGAATTCATTTAAGCCCTTCTATGGCTGGGTGTGTGGCTCAGTGGTAGAGCATTTCCTTAACCATGTGCAAGATCAGGAGGTCAAGACTCAACACTGCAAAAAAAGGTTTATATTAGATGTGAAATAAAGAAATGAAAAGGTCTCAGTGTCCTTCAATGTCTTATAAATACAGATAGTTTTACATAAACAGCTCAAAGTTTGGACACTAGTCTCAAATTTGTTCATCCTAAGAAGGGATAAACAAAGATCTTGCATTTCAAATGCTTTCTCTGCCAGTCAAAATCAGATATGTTCTCAAGGCATACAAAGTTGTCAGTTTCAACTTGGGTCTTCTATGAGGAAGGTTGAAAATAAGTGCAGTGTGATACTGAGTAACTCACCCTAGTGCAAGCAAAATGCAATGCTCCTGGTTGAAGAATATGAAGCTGAGAAAACTATCAGAACACAAAATGAAAGGACCTGTTGGTCAGCACCGAGGCTCAAGTGTGAGTAAAACCATGGAAACAAATGCTCCCATGATGCACCATGTAGGCAAACCCAATGCAGGAATAATAAGGGTCTGATCTCTTACCCTCTTTCTGCTGTGATTACTCTGACCTGGTCAGTACTACAGTACTGCTATATGATATTCAATATCATGCCTGGCTTTATGATAAACCTAACAGAGGTCATGCTGTCAGGGCTCTCATTGGATTCCTCAGTGTCTGTGGTCCTAAAATGTCCAACCTTCAGCCTTGAGCCATTGGTCTCTGAGTTGTTCTGCTAATGTGAAGCCCTGTGTGAAGACTGTGTCCACCAGGCGGGCTCAGGATAGAGTCAGAGTCCACTCTGCTTAGTGCTGAATGCTCACTCGTTCCCTTTCTAGGCTATTTCCTCTAAAAATTACTCTATTTTTGATACAAGAAGTCTTTCCATTGTTCCTCAAGGGCCTCATGAACATTCTTGATTCTTCATTTTTGTTCCAGAGCTTTCTTGGCTTCTCTAAGATAAGCAAAAGGAGAAGAATCCAGCAGAGGCCTCCAAACAAGGGGCTGGGAGGACAAAGGCTCAAGACTGTGCATCTGAGTGGGGGCAGAGGCAGTCCCAAAGCTTGTGTTGCATGCTGGCCCTTCTTCATAGTGAATTCTAGATGTTCTTAAGCATTGCCTCCAATTTCCTGGATGTGAGGAGCACATTACTTCTCAGTTGCTTTTGGTTCTTTCCGTAAGTCCCCAAAATTCCTTGGTTCATGCCCTTGTTGGTATTGCTTGCTGCCTTCCAGGTGGCCGTGCTGGGGAGTCTGCAATGATTTCCTGCAGGAAGAAGACCAACCTGCTGGTCTCTGGCCTTTAGATTTTCCAGGCATCGGTTGGATGTCATCCCAATGGGCCCCCAAATTATACGGATGGACAGATTAATCTTCTGCAGGGGTGCATGGTTCCTATGAAAGTAAACGGCAGACACCCTGCACAGCTTTCTTTTGGCAGGAAGGAAAGATATTTTGGGACTCTTAATCTCCAGTCTTTAGCTTCTTCAACATTTTCTTTTCTCTCCTGTGTGGGCAATCATCAAAGAATCAAAAAGTGGTTTGAAACTTTCACGTATAAATCTTGTGTGGTGGCCTTGAAGCTCATTTTGTTATACGGAGTTGAATGGAAGCCTAGCTGAGATTTAACAGTACCGTTTAATGTTACCAGAGTGTTTTTAGGGACGTACAATGAGAGGTCAAAATAGACACTCACCTGCCTGCCATCCATGGCTTCTCTGTCCTGGAGCAGTTGGTGTCTCTGCCCTTCCTTTAGTGACTAGCACATACCTGAAAATCTGAATTTTCATTTACTTTAGTTAATTGTTAATTACAAAATAATACACCCATAGATTATCCATAAAAGTATTCAAAATGTCATGCTTACCATGGAATCAATTTATATCCTCTGGGAATATATTAAAATGCAGCATGGTTTTATGTAAACTTTTGTTATTAGACCTACTTATTAACAGCTGCATCTCTAGCTTGTGTTCTGGTCCTTCACATTCACCACTCACAGGTACTGCAGACACCTAAAATTCTGGCAAACAGTATGTCCTTAATAACTCCTTGATGAATAAGATGATGTGCTCCTGGGTCTCTCAAATCAGATAATGAAGTAGACGTAGTGTTGAGATTACATGTTAATGCTATGATATCACCCAATCCTTTTATGTACAAAGGTATGCACACAAAATGCATAAAATATTTATCAGTCTACATCCTATTGGACCTTATAGTTACTTATTCTTAAATGTTTTCCTGCAATTTGGGGGCTTTGGTGCTTTAGTTGTAGTCTGTGGTCATCAAAGAAAAGTTATCCTTTGAGACTAACTTGAGAATGTATTTTCTACATTTTGTTTGACTGTATTTCTGTTCAGCAAAAAATTTGTCAGTATTGGGCCGGAGATTTAGCTCAGTGGTTTCAGTGTCTGCCTTGCAAGTGCAAGGTCCTGAGTTCGATCCTGGTAACCACATAGAATGCTGGGCGTGGTGACTCATGTCCACCAGCAATCAATACCACATACTACAGTGCTGGGTGTGGTGGCTCACGCCTGTAATCCCAGCACTCAGGAGGCAGAGACAGAAGGACTGCTGAGTTCGTGGTGGCTTGCCTGGGCTACATAGTGAGCTCAGGGCCAGCCTGAACTACAAAGCGAGACCCTGTCTCAAAAAAAAAGCCTTGAAATAGTCACTCTCATCCTTACAATAAGAAGACAAGTCAAATGGAAACCCAGTTGCATTTCTTGTCCTCATGGGAGAACTGAGGTTGTAGAGCAAACCTCCATCCAGAGAAATATACATCTCTAGGGTCACAGCTGAGTTTTGCATACCGGGAACAGAAGCTGCCTGAACCACGCACTGTGAAAACACTCAGGTGGGATTTCAGAGAAGCTGGGGACATGGGTGTGGACCATCCAGACAGTGAAGAGCTCCTGGCTGCTGTAGTCTTGACCGAGGTCTACACTTTGATGGGCTTTCTCTCCAGGGGCTCAGCCAGTTATCATGATTACGATCTGAGAAAAACTCCCTCATGATTCTGGCAGGAACAGAAGAGTCATGATTGGGAAATATTCTCAGAGACTGTCCTATAACAGAGACTGTCCTATAATAGAGACTTAGTCTTCACAGGGAAAGACTTTACAGAGCCTCACCTCTTCAAAGAAAGGTGATTCTCCCATTCCAGCCTTCCTGTAGTACCCAAGGGGCTGCAGCTGTGTGTGTGTGTGTGTGTGTGTAGGGGGGGATCAACACAGGTCAGGTTTTCAAGGAAATGG
Source organism: Thryonomys swinderianus (assembly GCA_004025085.1). Classification (NCBI taxonomy): domain Eukaryota; kingdom Metazoa; phylum Chordata; class Mammalia; order Rodentia; family Thryonomyidae; genus Thryonomys; species Thryonomys swinderianus. The sequence continues at coordinate 10,120 of PVIC010029468.1, forward strand.
ACGCTGCATTCAGAGCAAGGTAGAGATCAGGTCTGAAAAAGCTGTATCACTGGAGAAATGCGTGTGCCTTAGTGGCACAAAGACACAAACCCACCAACACATAGAGATACCATTGGACAATCATAGAGCACCCCCTTTGCTACACTTTATCACCACATCAACACGGTTCCAGTGTAGTGAATCTGGTAACAGCAGGAGGAGGCTCTCATAGGTGCAGGCAGGCTGAGGAGGAGAACTTAGGGAGGCCCAAAGTAAAGAAGAGATACAGAGCCAGGGTCACTAGAGGATTCAAGTCACTGGTTCTCACAGCTATCGAAAACATTAAACATAGCCGGACTCTCAGATAGATTAATTTATGTTCTCCCATTAAGACCTGTTCACCTTAATTCAGATGCTGTTGAGGATAACATGTGCCTGTTTCACCACCAACAACATAAATCTCAAAATATGTCAAGAGCAAGTGAAAAACACAATCTGAAGAAACAAAACAATGATCAGGAACAAATTCAGGTGTGGAGGAAGACATCAGAGTTATCAGAGAGATAATTTAAGAATTTATGTTAAGGGCTCAAATAGGAAATACAACAATATTTAAGAAAAGATGGATAGTGTGAGCAAAGAGACAGAAATTCTCCTGTGTACCAAAGAGAAGAATGAGAGGAATGAGTAGAAAAAGTATTTGGAGTAATAATGGCTAAGAATGTCCTACAGTTATTGAACAGACACCAACCCAGAGATTCAGAATGCTCAGAGAACATCAGTCAGAAGATTACAACAGAACAAAAACTCACAACAATACATATGATATTTGAATTGCAGAAAAGCCAAAACAGAAAAAATGTTGGGAGAAGCAAGAAAGGGAAAACATTTGTAACTACAAATTACGAAAGTTAAAAAATACAGTGGATTTTGCATCAGCAGCCATGAAAAGAAAGAAGGTAATGACTGGAATATTAAAGCTATGGACTGAAAGAAAGAAACTATGAATCCAGGACTCTATAAGCAGCAATTACTCTTCAAAAGGTGATGAAAAATAAAGACTGTCTCACACAAATAGAAACTGATGGAATTTGTCACCAGCCAGCACGGCAAAAAGTGTTGAAAGAATTTCTTCAGCAGAAGGCACATGATGTAGGTCCTAAGTGTGGATCTGTAGGAAGAAATAGCTGTATTCAGAAAAGAAGAGCACTGGAGAAGGGATAAATGACATGCCTGTCACCAGGTGAACAGACCACATCTGTCTCCTCATAGCATAGCAAGTACATATCACATCTGTTAATGATGATTCTAGTTTTTAGGTAAAGAGTACATATTCTTGCATTCTCGAGGTCTAGGGAAAATATTACACAACCAATTTTATTTTTTATGGGCCTCTGAAGAGTGAACAGAATGCTTAGAATTGATACAAAATATAGCATTTGCAATTTAGGAAATCTACGTCCTACTTCTATTTGTGTAGATGAATTGTATGTGTCAATGCATGTATTATTCTAGGGATGAAAGATATGGGATAAGTAAAGGCTTTTCTTAGTGAAAGATATAATTTAGAAATGACAGTGCTTCAGTGAAATGCTTTTTAAAAAAGGTTTATTAAAATATTGGCAGATATTCAACATCACGGTTAGACACTTTACATATACAATTTTAAAGAGAACAAAATCTTAGCTAAAAACTTGGTGTATTTTTGATAAGCAGTCTTTGAGATGCTCGCACATGCTATGTGATTCCAGGCTGGTTAAACCCTGGTAGAGATGAGAAGCTAATTGTACGAAGGTATAATCATGTATTTTATATAATGTTTTCTATAATAGTTTAATCCACTCCCTATTGGATTGCTGGAGCACACAGAATTAGAAGAAGGTTCTCGATGACAGAACCACATCACTTACCAAGACACCTCCATTCTTGCCACAATGTCAGGTATTCATTTAATTGGTTTACAGGGTTAGCAAAGTACTAGTTGGAAAACAAGTCTGGCTTCTAAACTGAATCTAGCTCATGGTTTGTTTTGTTAGGGCTCTCAAACTAAGAGTCATATATATTTTAAAGAAACTAAACACACACCCACACCCATACCCACATATACACCCTTATGTCACAGAGACCAAATGTGACCCCAAAAGCTGAAATATTTATTATCCTACTCTACAGAAAACATTTGTTGACTGAGTCTTGTTTTATCGAACTTTGCCTGAACTTTGACTTGCAGTAAGATTTCTCCCTGTGCAATTACGTGGCCTTTTGACACTAAGGGTTTGCAGAAGTGAGCTTCCTTCACTGCCAGGGGCTTGGTCATACTCCTGTAATCAGTGGCCAGCACACTCAGCTTGGTCTGCGGGCTACTCAGTGTGACCCTCTTAGCCTACCTGCTCCACTGACACCTGAGTCAGCAAAAGGCGGTCCCCTCTTAGCCCCTCCGGTGTATGCTCAGAGGAGGAAAGGCTAAGAGCCAGCCCTGCGTGACACCAATGGCCCTCAGGAGACTTGGGTTTATCTAGAAGATTCCCTGGCCACTTTTTCCTCTTATCCTTTCCTCTTGCATCTTGCTGTTTTCTCCTTCATGCTGTACACCTCTGACCTCTGCCATCCTATATTCAAACTGAGCACAACACTAGCAGCAATGAGAGCTCACTGTCCATGGACTCTGGAGACCTTCATAGACTATATCAGAAAAGCCTGCAGCTCCTACAATTCAGTAGAATAAACAAAACATGTAAAGACTTCAATGAGAAATAAAATGCAGCTCTGAGGTGTACACGTGTTGCTATCGGATTGAGCGAGATTTGAGCGAGAAGATTCTTTCTTCCCCATCCCTAATTTTACTATGTGCTCAGTACATATTGATGAAATGAGGAGAAGGGAAAAGTGTTCACTGGGGCTTGGATTTCCACAAACGGATGGCTCTGTTAAGTACCAAGTCTGATTACTTCATAGTAATTGTCTAGGGTCTGAAAGGGGACCTGTTCATCACCTTAAAACAAACCAATTAATAAAGAGTTAAATAATAAGTTAATGTAATCATGTTACATCTTTAGTCCAGAATTCTGGAACAATGGACCTGAATATGTGAGTGATGAATATTTAGACTTCAACTTTCCACTACAGTCAATGGAGGAAACGTTGGCACAGCGGGGCATATTACTGAATTTTTATGTGTCTCCAGAGCATTGCCTGTTCCGGGCACCTGCAAGTAACCTCTGACTCTTTTCAGAACTTGCCATTTAGTTCAGTTCTATCATTTGTTTTTCTGAGAACCAAAGGTCAAAGCTGTTATATTTGCATCCTATCACCTATATGGGAAACGAAAGAGCAACAGAGTCCAGAACTTGATCTTTCTGGCCCTTTGCCAAAGCCCTGGGGGTGCCCAGCCTTCCTTCTGAAGTGAGGATTTGGGAACTTTTGTTGAGTTTTTCTGCAAGTGGGAGCACACACCACCAGCTCTGTTTTTCACTCAGATCTCTTGCTTTTAAGACCACGTATTAAATTTTTTTTTGGTCCAGGCTTTCCCCAAATGCTCTCTACTCCATTGAACAATGTCTTACTGAAGATAAAAGATGTCAATGTGCTGTGAAAAAAGGAGGGACCTTGTTTTTTTCCCCCAAAGACCTTGTTTATGGGTTTCAGATGGTGTTAGGGATGTTTATATGAACCTTACCCAAACTGCCTGAACCTCCTGGGTCTGCAAACAGAAGGCTGCGACTTTCCTGAGAACAGAACCATTTTCTAGGATGGGGGGAGGGTGGACTGAGATTTCCTGTAGTACGTCCTGTTTTAGAGCTGCTGGAAATAAGACAAAAACTGTATTTTAAGATGTTGTTACCTGGTCCCAGCTGGAATCTGGACGTATTGATGTGCTCAAAGAAGGGACATGTGCACACTGTCACACATATGCATGTCCCTATAAAAGGGGCATTGCACACCCTCACAAAAATGTCATTTAAAATACACACACAGTACTTTCCATTTTTAATAAAACAAAATAAAATTCCAAGACATTTTATAAGGCCTGTCAGAGTTTCAAATCCAATCCAAATGAAAATCTTAACTTCTTGAGAAAAGGTCAGTTCATTATTATTTTATCTGGATGTGCCTGATCGTGCCAGAAAATAAAACAAAAAGCAAACATAAAATAGGAAAAGAAATAAACAAAGAAACTATATAAGCAATAGGTAAGTGTAACTGATTTAAGCCAAGGGCAGTGGCACTTCTCTTATCTTTTTTTCCACCTCCTGCTACTTATTTGCTGATGGCACTTGTCCTCTGACAGATTTGGAGCACCTCACGAAGGTGTGGCAGAAACTCCTCACGGGGGTGCCACGGCAGGTGCAGGCTGCCTTCTCCCCAGAGAACACGGGTGCTGCTCCGTTCGGTTCAGTAGATCCAGAGATTTATTTGCCCAGGGCGTGTCCAGGAAGAAGGGTAAAGAATCTGGATGAAGGCAGATGCACAGTCACAAATTAAGCGATGTATCAGATTAGCCACAAGTCTCTGTCTGGCCCCCAAAGGCCGATTGTAACTCTGTGACTTCGATCCCAAACAGGTCCTTGCTGATGTGCAGCCGCACAGCCCACATGTGTGCTCTCCTAAGGACTGGCCTTTGTGCGGACACTGTGCCAGCAGGTCATTAATGTGCAGCAAACAGGACGGGCAGGGAACATGCAGAAGGCGTGCTTGAAAGGGAGAGTCAGAGTTTCCAGTAACCACTTGCAGTTGGCAGAGCTCTGATTGGAACCATGTGACAGCGTTAGGCGATGTACCATGGGCAGCCAATTTATTACATATGGCAATATGATTAATGGTATCAAATGCCTTTTTTTGGTAACATCCAAGAACAGTCCTCCAGCCAACTGCTTGGAGTCCAAGGCAGTGAAAATCTGTTCCATGAATTTCAAGTCAGGCAGATGAGGTTAAATGAGAGAGGGCCAGATGCCAAGGCAATGATTACAAAGTAAGTTGTTTCAAAAAGAGCAGAATGTTTTAAATCTGGTCTTGAACAAATCCCCTCCAGTCCCTGACTACCCCAACCCACTTTTCTCCTCTCCTTTCCCCCTGTTGCTTGATGTGAAAACTCTAATCACTGCAGTCTGGAAGGCATTTCTGAGGCCAGGCTCTCTTCCATTGCCCGTAATCTTTTCCAGACCCAGGGGAATCAGCACGTGACCGTCGGCTGGCTCTTCCCCGGGGTCCGCTGTGGGGGCAGCAGCAGGGGCCAGCTGATGCACCTCCCGGCCTCTTCACACCCCTCGGGTGTGGGGGGGGGACCTTTTTCTCCCTATGAGTAGGGTTCCCTGCCTTTCTGGTGTCGTCACTGATGTCTCGGAGGTGACTGTGGAGGCGTGGAGAAATCTCCAGAGGAGTTGAACTGCAAAGGAGCTTGCCTCGTATTTGGAATTTGAAGAACCTAAAAGTAGGGAAGACTGTCAACAGGCAGAGAAAGTCTTAAGATAGATATGCCTTGTTCTCCAAAGTGTTCCCACACAGCATATAATAGTGGATTACTATATACAGGCTGAACATCCCTAACTTGAAAATCTACAGCCTGAAAAGCTCTGATCTCTGAAACTTTATAATGACCTATTCCATACCACAAGTGGAAAATTCCATACCACGAAACTTTATTTCATACTTAAATACTTAAAATATTATATAAATGACTTTCATTCTGTTTAATGCCTATACAAAGCATGAGTGAATTTCATGTTTGGACTTGGGTGGGTCTCACTGTCAAGCTATTTCATTATGTATATGCAAATATTTTAAAATGTGAAAAAAATATGAAACACTTCTGGTCTTAAGCATTTTGCATAGAGATATTCAACTTGTGTTTGTTAAATGAATGAGTGTAAGAAACCATGTGCTGATGTTTTTGACGTATGTCCACTTTGTCAAAGTTCTGAGTCAATTCCCTTCAACAAGGAGTTTACCAAATGATACAAAATACCCCCAAACAAAAGAAGAAAATCCATCACAGTTTGATTGAATGCCCACCATATGCTACGGTATGCTGATGGTGTGGATTATTTATTTACTATTACAGACTAGTCTTTATTCTCTTATTGGATAATTTTTAATTTATAAAATGTAATTTTACTTTTAAGGGTAATAATTTGTAGTGTTTGGTTGTTTCCAGCATCGCAAACTGATCATGAACCCTGTGGCTTGTGGATTAATTTTTCTTTCTGTAAAAAGTGAATTTGCTCATTATTTGGGGATTCATAGTATTATTTTGGAGCTCATTTTTCAAGCCATCAAATTTGGTGTGCTCCTTAAACATAGTTGGGAGGTCTTAGATAAGCCAGCCATTTTTTGTCCTGCTAAAATTAAAATAAAAAGTATGGATTAATAATGAAAATAATACAAGGATGATATAAAGGATTAAACAGGACTTCCATATGATAAAGGGGAATATTATAATTCCCAACCTGTTCAATATTTGATGTGCAAACTTGTGTTCTCTAAGATTAAAGAATGAATTGTAGGAACAGTGGAGGTTAACAGTAGGAAATGTTTACTGACATGGTAGCTCCTGAGAGGCAAGAGGAGTCCAGAATAGGTAGCTGAAGAGCCCACTTTTTAGCAGAAGTTTTATAGAGCAAAAACTAATGGTTACTGTGTGAGTTAAAGCTACGGACAACCCATCAGTTTATGAGAACAGTCACTCAGGTCAGAGTGATCCAGCAGGGGAGTAAGTCATGGAAGCGTGCATGGAAAGAACAGTCTTTTCTCTAGGAAATGATGGGTTTGGAGGTCTTGGTCACTCACTGTGGCGACTGAGGTCTGTCTACACTTCACTAGGCCGGGTGTCATCACTTATCTCGTCCTTTGGGGAAGTACGCAGGTCTGGTCATTTAACCTTTGTCTTGAGGCCTGGCCCCCAACAGATGCATCTCAGGCCACCGCTGTAAAGTGTTTTCCTCTTTTGCACACTCTGTTGAGGGCCCCGCCCTGTCTGACTACCTATAATATTTCTACCTAATTTGGCATCTATAATAAAACAGAAGAGTAAAATGTATTCAGGTGAAGCCTCATTGCTTCAGAAGAGCAAGGTTGAGCCCTCTGAACAGTGGGTTTGTGCCGGCTGTCTCGAGGATGGAGCTGTGCTTCAGGTCTGGATCGTTTGCCTCCCCTTGCCTGTGGGAGCTCTGTTGCACGTGTGACCTGGAGGGGTTGACTGTATCCTAGTAATTTCCTTCTTTGAAACACCACTCTCCATTCATTAAAAATTAGATAAAAACTGAGACTTAATACAGACCTCCCCATCTTTAAAATGAAATCCCAGCTCCTCTTTCCTCTGACACAGGATTATTTATGAGTGAACCACGCTCACTTTGAAGTAAAAAGTGACATTTGCTACATTGTTTACTGAAGGCCAAAGTGGAGCTGTCTACAGAGCTGCTAGAATTAATAAAGCAGCCTGTTGGTCAAGGTGGGCCAAGAGTTGTTTTGGTTTTTGCTCATTAGTATAATGTAACTACATGAGAATATGCCAGTGTATTGGTTTCCTATTGCTGCTTTAGCAAAATTACCGCAGTTGTGGTGGCTGGAAACAACACAAATTTCCTACCTTCCACGTCAGGAGGTAAAAAGTGTGAAATGTGTTTCAGCTGTGTAAAATTGAGGAGCGGGCAGTCGGTGTTCCATTCCCTTGCCACTTGCGGCTTCTGGAAACCTCCTGCACTTTGGCTTGTGGCCATTGTCTCTGTCTTCAAAGGTAGCAGTGGGGCATCTCCAAATTGCTGTCTAACCACCTTTTCTGCCTTATCTTCTACTCTGCTGCCGACTCCACATTTTTCTCTTATAAGAATCCTTGTGATTTCATTGAGTCCACTGAGATCATTCAGCAGAGTAGAATTTCCCTTCTGCAAATCCTTAACTAAGCTCCATCCGCAAACGTAACCTTCCTTTCTGCTATGGAAGGTAACCATATCAGAGTTGGGGATGAAGACTGAACCTCTTTGAGAAACCATTATTATGAAATAGGGAAAAGGGAGAAGGAGAGAAGGAGGGAGAAGGAAAAATAAGAGGGAGAAGGGGGGGCAGAGGGAGAGAGAGAGAAAGATTGGGAGAGAGAAATATCCAGAAAGTCATACAGCAACATTGTAAATCCAGAATGTTTTCAATTAACCTAGAGATGGGGAGAAGGCTTTATACAAACCTTACCTAGGTTTATGGTTAAAAGTTAAACAGCAAGATTCAGCCAGCAACTTCCTGCTAAACCTTCTACCTGGGAGCTATGTCTCCCATGCTCTCTTTCCTGCTTTCTTCGTTACTAAGATGGCTGAAAGCAGGATGAGAATAACTGTCCTAATTGAGCACTTACTCCGAACCATCTTTCCACTTAAGTCTGACAGCCAAAGAAGGTTGGAGTTCAAGGTTATCAGAAGTTTAGATCTGTCCTTTTCCTCTTTTAAATTAGCCCTGGCAAAGTATGGAGTCTATCACCTTACCTGGCACTCCTGTGTCTCCACTACATGTCACATGATTTCCTGGGTTCTGACTGCTATTCACTGGGTCTCTGGACTTACAGGGACCCGAGACAGCTAATGTATATTTCTTCATGAGCCTAATTCTCACTCCCCAGAGCCTGTGGGACCAGAAAGAATACATCTACCCTGTAAATAAGGGCTCTGGCGACAGTGCTTTTAAAAAAGTCATTGAAGCCCTAATCAACAGGAGATGGCCATATACTGACTTATACATTCAGTATGTTTTCAACCCTCATTATACTAAGTAATTATAGTATTAAAAATTAAATAAAAGAAAGTCCTAAATGAAGCCAAACTGGTCCCATTATAGGCTAAAATCACCATGAAAACTAGAATGTTTTCAGTTAACCTAGAGATGGGGAGAAGGTTTTATACAAACCTTACCTAGTTTTTAATGCACATTGTCCCAGAGAAATTCTAATCTTTAAAGGATTTTAAATATAAGAAGCATTACTATGCAGCCATGGGACCTGTTCCACTAGCCAAAATTTACCTCTGTGAAGCAGTCAGAGCTTCTATGCTGTAATAGAATAGACAGATGTCAGGCCCTGGTGAGGGAATATAATTGTTGCCAAACCTTCCTGAAAGAAACTTTTGCTGTAAGTGTTGGGTACAAGTAATTCAAGATGTAAAATCTGCAGATAGCTCCCAAGTGAGACTAGCTGCCTCAGGCTCCACAGCACTTTCTGGGAAGAGAAGAAAGTATTAGTTTTGTCAAATTGTTAAGATAAATATTCATTTATTATATTAACAATAATAATAAAAACAACACAACTTGTCAAATAAGACTCTTACAAGCAGAGAACATCGAGAACAAAATCACAGCCTGGGGCAAATCTCTTGTTCCATAGATTTCACATTTTCTTCTCTAGAACCTACAAACATTCTAGGGCCACATATAAAAAAATAAAAGTTCACACTTTGAGAGCCCGATCTTTAAAGACCCCATCATCTGTGTACAGAAACTTCACAAAATGTAACATTCAAATGTGGCCTCACCATTTAAGAACAGATGGCAGCTCCCCCCCCCCATATTTATCACTGGTGTTGTCTGCAACATTTGGAATAAAAATATTTTCATTTTCCACAGGCTTTCCTCTGCGGTCTGTCCAGAATCGCAACAGAGTCACGCCAAGACAGCTCCCTTCTCTCTGATGTATCTGGACGCCACTCTTTTCTCAGAATGAAGGTGGGATGACTCTTCTCTCTGGGACTCAGGTAGATTCCTTATGTTTTCGGTTCCTCTTTCTGCAGAAGCTCAGGCCAGAGGAAGCTCACTGTGTCTCTGTCCATTGTCATGCTTGCCGGGTTTTGAATCTCTTTCATTATACACCTATTAGACAACTTTTGTAAAGGTCACCCCAGTAAACACAAATATAAACAGCTGACAAACGTAAAATAGGTTCGGGTGGGTGACGTGCAGAGGCAACATTTCCTCAACCCTGAGTGTGCGCCGCGGGCCCTGGGGCCCTGGCCATGCTGCAGGCTGCTGGGCCCCATGCCCGGGTTTTGTTCGGCAGTTCTGGGCTGGGGCAGAATTCGTTTTTCTAAAATCTCTAACAAGATCCTGATGTGGCTATTCTGAGGGCCCGTACTGGAGAACCTCTACCCTACGGCCATCAAAGAGAAAAGAGAAGCTTATTTTAAGAGTATTTCTTTAGTCATTTAATGATAAAATAAACAAGGGAAACTGCAGTAGAGGAGGTCAGTTTAGGAACTGTTTCGTGCACTTCATGTACAGTGCCTCAACTGATGACTCTGGGGCATGGGGAGACATTTTTATTACCTCCACTGTACAGATGGAGAAAGTGAGGCTTAGCACGTGCCAGTGCAGAGGCTGACAGGACAGGCTGCAGGCCCGGTTCCTCGGACTCAAGTGGCATCTTTCATGGCCTCCCAGGACTGCACCCAGGTGCTCCTTTTAAAATCTGATGACGTGTTTCTGCAGAAATAAAACTCTCACCCCAGAGAAGACTCCGTGCTAGCATAGCACTTTCGGAGGTTACTAACGCAGGGGTGGAAGGGGTGGTAGGGGTGGTGGGTTCCTTCCCTGGTGCAGGCCTCCCGGGGCTCACTGTGGAGGAGCATTTCCATAACAAAGGCACGCCCTCCTCCCGAGCAGGGCAGGCAGGGAGTTGCAAGTGCCTGCCTGAGATGTGATCCACATACAATGCTTCTCTGGGTGAGAGGGAATTTGATTAGAGCGAACACAAAGCACAATTCAGAGAACAAAACCACTAAATTCGAAGGTGGTTTTCCTATGATGTAAAATACTTCAAGCCTGTTAAAAAGGACTGAAGAGATCTCTACCTCGTATTGTGTCTGATTTCTCCAAAAGCACCACCAAGGGAGGCTGCTGGGGACTTTGCTGGGCACAGGGAGCTGGTGCTGGTGCTGGTGCTGCTAAGAGGACCGGCGGTCCCTGTGCAGCCCCGACGGGCCCAAGTGTAAACCTGAGGACCGGAGAGGCTGTGTCCAGCGGACCCGCCCCTTCCCGAGCGCCCCCTGGTGAGGAAGGCTGTCTTTGCATCTGGTGGCTTTGTGGCCTCCAAGCCTTGAACACTGCTTTGCCCAGATATGTTTGTTTTCCTTTCAGCTAATTTTATCAAGGTCTGGGGTCATTATTAGCCAGATCACAAAAGTAAGAGCTCATTTATATGTATCAGCTCCAAACCCTATGATTTCATCTGTTAATTTGATCTTGTTTCTCCTTGTTTATGGCAATTAAATCAGACCTCGATAAATCTGAAAATGAAAAAAAGGAGTCACCAGCAAGCAAGCACAGCTATTATGATCACTCATTAGAAAGCCAAGCAGACTCTCTGATAAATCGTGCCAGGGTTTTTAAGGACTAGATGATTACCTGCTTAACCAGCATGGAAGCTACCAGTAAAACGTAGCAAAATGATTAAAGAAAAAAAAGAACACTCCCCATTACATCCAAGTGTAACAGATGGACAGTTGTACTTCGGGGAATGTTTCCTCCCCTTCAAGCTAGGGAGGGCAGAAGCCACAGGCTCCCGGGGCACACAGGAGAGACAGCCCCCCACATCCTCCTGGCGACCGACGAGAATTGCTCAGCTGCCACCGAGGCCTCACTCCAAACTGCATGATGGTTTGGGAAAGCGCAAGGTTCCGGGGGTGCAGGGGGGAGGAGGTGTGCAGAGCCGGGGGACAATGGCGGGGGACGAGATGGACGCGACCTTTCCTGTCACAGATGCAGCCGTGTGGCACTCTGCTGGGACGCTTGTCACTGTTCCCGGGCCGTCCTCTGTGCGGGGACCCACCGCCTTACAGACCCTCACGGGACGCAGAGCCGCCTTCCGCGACGGAGTGAAACGCGCCAACAGCTTGCTTTCTCGGTTTTCCGCAAGGACGTGAGCGGTGCCCCTCGCAGCATCAGCCTTAAAGAACCCTCCTGGGTTGCAGGATGTTGGGCCCTTGGGACCCCCACGCCCACAGATTCGGTGTCTCGCCAGTGCCAGCTGTGGCCTCCAGGTTCAGCGGCAAGAGCAGGGCTCCAGCTTGGGAGCGGCGTTCACGCTGGGAGTTAGGACATCATCGCCGCACCTGAGTTTCTGGGTGCTCTGATATGTCTGGCAACCGATCAGTATCTTAACGGAGGAGCTGCAGACTCGCCGGACTGGTTTCTGTGGCTCGCAGTTGGGACCGGACACCTGGAAGGGCAGAGGGCGTGCGCGCCCGGAGCTCGCTCGCGCTCCTGCCCTGCAAACAGCCAGTGCGGGGCTTGGGCTCCTGCGTCCCGAGCCGCACCTGCGCTCCGCTTCCGCTTCCGCTTCCGCTTCCGGGCCCAGGATGCGGGATCCGGGCTCGAACTGTCTCAGGCTCAGTTCACCTCTGATAGGGTCTCAGCGGAGCGTTTCTAGAAAGAAGCGTTTTT
>PVIC010029469.1:0-22504 GCA_004025085.1 Thryonomys swinderianus
TTTTTTAATATAAAAATACCAGATGTACATCATTTTGCTTTACTATAACAGATATATACTTTTAAACAATGTGCTGTGATATACTTTTGTACTGAAAGATTTTCCCATTAGTTTTTTTGATTTGTAATTGAAAGCTGCTATCCTTGACATAAATATAACTAGATACCTTAGAGAACTTTGTGCTTTACATATGAGTGTGTGCTTAGCATGTAATTGATGGGAAAGGCGGAAACACAAGAAAATGTAGAAAAGGAAGTAGTTGGAACTAACTGATTTGTCGTGGTGTTCCCGAGGGGCAGGTAGAGTCTGCATACTGCCAGGTTCCATTACAGAGGCTGTTGCCATCTATCAAAACTGACATTAGTATATCAGGTTAGCATAACTGCAATTATATAAATGTTCATGGAGTTTAAACTTTTTGACACTTTAAATTCAATCTTGAAATTAAAACGTTCCAATAATTTGTAAACTTACTTATTGATTAGGTATGCAATTATGTATTTTAGTAAGGAAGATAGACTTCTTAAATTGTCAGGCACTTGCGAGGTCTAACCCATAGAATGTGATTTGTCACAATTCCAGGCTGACTTTTTCAACATGGGGCCATATTGAATTTCTTAAATGTTGCTCTTCATGGCCGTTAAAAGATCCCTAATGTTTCCAACTGAATATATGCTATTTTATCAATTGTAAGATATATCTTTAAAATGTGTTTAATAGTATTGTTTTACCTTCATAGAGACATAAAACAATGGTGGACTTTAATGGCTATACTTTATGTTTTATCGTTCTGGTTTTAAAAGGTCATGGATGTGTTATAATTTTTTCTAATTTTCTAAATCATAAAACATAGTTTTAAATATTATGAAATCCACTGTACTTTCATGTTTACAATTTTTGTGTTCCTTTTGATGTAAAGTTGCAAAACTACCTCCCCACCCACCCACACGGAGCGTTAAACTTAGTATTTAGCACCTCTAGACCAGTAGTGGTGTCCCCACTGAGCTACATCCTGGCCCCATGCAACTCTTTTTTTTTTTTTTTTTTTACTTTATTCCCATCTGCCACAAAGAAACAACTATTCTTGAAAGTCAAGATAACATTTTAAAATTTAGTATATTAATATGATATGTATTTTCACAGACATAACTGGATTAAACACATAGCATACATTAGGCATTGCAAGCATTTATTAGTATCTTAGGCCAGATATAGGTTGTCAATAGTAAATTCACTATGATGTCTTAGGTATAATGAATTAATTCTTTAAAATTTGAAGTTTTTTTTTTTTTTTTTTTTTTGAGGCCAGGTCTCGCTTTGTAGTTCAGGCTGGCCCAGAGCTCTCTATGGAGCCCAGGCAAGCCTCGAACTCAGCAATCCTCCTGTTTCTGCCTCCTGAGTGCTGGGATGACAGGCATGAGCCACCACGCCCAGCTAAAATTTGAAGATTTTTAAGGACACTATTCTTCCCAAGCTTGTTGTTCTTCTTATCAGAAAATTAGGATCCCACCCTTCAGGACACATTCACCTCATCAAATTGTGGGAGTTTTTCAAGGGGCTGCAGGCTTCCCACAAAATGCCACATACACACACATTTCCTTTGCATTCTTCTCTCCCTTTTTTTCCCTCAGTTTCTTTGTTTCTCTCTCTCCTTTATCCACCCTAACTTCCATCAGAACCTTCATTCTAAAATACAGTAGTGCCTGTTTCGATTTGGTTGTTTTTTAGTAATTTTTTAGTAACTGTTCAGCAGTTTGCTGATTGTGTTTTTAACCAGCTCTGATTCACCTCCGTAGTCATCAAGTTATGAGGAATTTTATCAGTAGTCTTGCCCCCACATATGCCGCAGTAGAGTTATCCATCATCTGCCTTCTCATCTTCTCTCTCTGCCACGAAAATGGCGCTGAAACGGCACGATGTTTCCTCATATACTCGTACCGGCACATAGTACGGCTTCTGTGTCGTCAACATTGACATATACCCTACAGTCAGGTGTGAGGTTGATCACAGGTGAGTGAGACTGATCCATGGGTGTGTGTGTGTGTGTGTGTGTGTGTGTGCGCACCCATCTGTGTGTATTTCCTTGTGTTTGATACTAAGAAGCCAGAGATTGCAAACCTACTGGTTTGGAAAAGTGATAGTAATAAATTCATTTTACAAAAGGCATCTGCCAATTGTAGTGTTAACATTTAAAATATAAAATGAATGATGAAGTTGCTTAGTATATAAATAGAACTTTAAATCATGTTATGGTTAAACATCTGTATTTGTTTTATATATTGTAGAACTCTATTTCTGTTTGAAACAAGTAGTATATCCTTTGAACTATTCTTTTTTGGTTTATGATTTTAAATTTTCACTTGTGAATAGAAGTATCTATAAAAACCAAACCCCTTTGAAAAAATTTCTGTATAATACCTATCTTTTATTAAATAATTTTAACAGTATTTTCTTAACAGTACTTCATATCAAGGTAGTCTTTGTTTCCTCACTTGCCACCTTTGTTTTAATTGAAATCCATAAATTACATTTTATCTCTTGGCCTTTCTTTTTGAAAATTTTAGAGTTGAGATTCAGCTTACAGAAAATGAAGCACACACTTATAAATATCTAGCCCAGTGAGTTGTGATATATTTCACTTTTTTATTAAATTCTTTATTGGTGCATGTTATATACAGCTCACAATCACACAACAACATTGGGAAATTTGTACCAGTATATGACAGAAGTTAATTCTCATTTTTACCCTTATCTCTACCCACCTACAACCCCCCACCCTTTATATACATGCTATTTCTTTTTCTTTCCAAATCATATTTATTCTTTTTAAGCCACACTCCAAGCAACACCTAACAAGGCACAGAAAAATTCTGTCACTTTGAAATGATCCCTTCTTCCCTTTTTGCATTCCTTCTCCTAAACCACTAACTTGATCTCTTCATTATTCTGTTTCAGTTCTTAATGAGTGAACCCTGGCAACGTAAATCATTTTTTAAAATTTTGTCTCTCCAATAACTATTCATAGAGTAAAAAAATATAAAAATTGAACGGAAGCAAATGTAATTTCCTTTTACAGATGTCAAAAGCCTGGATCATAGTTATAATGTGCACTCTGGAGCTGATCATCTGCTTCTAACTCCTAACCGGCTGATGTAATAACAGCCCTTTTACCTCTTGAATCTTTGCATTTTCTATTTCAGAAGGAGCATTCGTTCATTTCAGTGTATTAATGTATGGAGGAAAAGAAGGAGCAGAATGTAAAAATTCACACTCAAATTCATTCCTCTCACAGGCATTCTTTGGCAAGAAGCTTTATGATCTCATAGTTCTTAGCTCAAAAATCAAACAACTTCTATTTGGATAAGTCTGTAAGTAGTTGGATTCAGGCACAACATTCTTCATTCAGTGAACACTCTCTGGTGTGTTTTGATAAAGGTTTTGCAGTACTTTGCAATTATTGGATTATGCAAATAATTATAGGAAGTTCAAATAAATTTTTTTACTGTTTTTCCCTTCTCCTCCTGAGAGAAGGATATGCTTCTCTTTTAGAAAAGAATAATTGTGTGAAGTTGTGAAATATTTATCAAAGCTAAGAATATACACACATGTTTTGTGTCAGTAGTCTTGATGGTTTTCCATAATATTTAGATATATTATTAGGCGAATTGATTCTTGAAAGCTTTAGGTCTTTTAGTTTTGTTGTCCACTTGATAAACATCTTAAAATTGAATACACCAAATTTTTTGCATAATGGTGATATATAAGTATCTCACCAGTGGCAATTTTCTAATCAGCAAAACAATGGGACAATTTTGAATAATGATTTTTATATTGCTGAGGGATTTTGTACTTACAAAGAAAACATTTAAGTTAACAATAAGAATATCAACAACTCACCCATAACCTAATATAAGAGCAGATGAAAATGTCCTGCATGCGTTCCAATTTATTAAGCAAGCGTGACGTTATCTTATAGCCATTTCAATTCAAGGACCTAAAATAGTAAAATGGTGATACAAATGAGAGAGTTTCTTTTTTTAGTAACAGGGATTGAACTCAAGACTTTGTGCTTGCAAGGCAAGCTCTGGAACCAGTGACTAAATCCCTGGCCTGAAACCATTTCTTAATGTATTAAAAATAAAGTACAGAAAATAAAATACTAACAAGAATTTGGTAATACAGATTTCTGACGCTTGAAAATTTTGATTTTTATAATTTAATTATTACCAAATTATTACATCTGAAAGTGCTGATATTATATTGTCTTGTGAGATAGCCAAATTATAGTTACTAATATTACACTTGATAGTTTACTCAATAATTTATAGCTTGTAAAATACCTTCTTTAATTTGTACTTTAATGTATTATTAATTTACATTTTAGGAGGCTTGTTCCTTTTTAAATGCATAGGCATGTTTTTCAAGGGCTTTTAATGAAAATAATTGTCTATAAGTTATCTCTGATAATTTATCTTGGGTTGTTTGGGGCCTGTCATTCAAAGTATTGCAATTAAAATTTATTGTAATATGATAAAGACATGTTAATCTACAGTGGATATATGATGCTGTTTTAGAATTCAGTATACTGTGCTTCACTCTTATTTTAGTAGCATACGTTTTCTGTAAAAGGTGGTCTGATCTCCACATTGCCCTCTTGTTTTAGTAGAGGGCTACCCCTTGGTTTTGTAGAGCTTCACACCTTAAATGTGCATTGCTGTTTGATTGCTAATTAACACTTGTAGAATTAGTTACTAAATTTTATACTTGTAGTTCATTTCAAAATGATAGCAATCATTTCTCTGATAGTGCAGCACATTGTACTGATAAATTGGAACTGTACATTTGTTAATTTATTCACTGTATGCAATCGAAATAAATAAGATTGTAATCAAAATGACTTTCAAACAAATGTGTCACAGTATTAAAATATTGAGGAGGGTAATTGACCCCCAGTTCAGCTAAGCCCTGCAAAGCACAGTGGAGGTTTTGATTCTCATCAGTCCCGCTAACCCAATCACTGGCTAAGAGAACCGCTGGCTTGGATTTGCTGTCCCCATGCATTCCTTGCATTATTCACACACCAGCTAATTTCCTAATGTGACAGTGGTACAGTAGAAGATAGAAACTTTCCATCCTTTTCTGCTACCATAAGATTTGAGGATCAAAAGAATTAATTGTGTAGACTTAAAGTCACAGCTTATAACATTTACATAAATGCTATAGACCTTCTTCTGCTCTGATCCCTGATCTCCAGCAACCCACTCTTTTGGTTGTTGTATTTGTTTGCTGTGCTTTTTAAAATCTGTCAATTGTTATCGTAAAGCATATCATAATGTAAAGTTTATACAAGTTGGTATTAAAGGACGGTTTTTTAGAAAGTGTGTAGCAATAGCAGTTTCTTCCAGATTTGAGTAGCTAACAACTGTGGCCATCCTAGAATGAATGCTTGGTTTGTCTTTAATTTCCTTTTTTTAAAAATTTGAATATTTATTGGTACATTATATGTACACATCATGATTACACACAATATTGAAAATTTGTACCAGCATATGACACAGATTCTCATTTTTTCCCATGCCCCTACCCACCCTACAACCCCCTGCCTCTATATATGTAATCTTTGTATCCCTTTTTAAAATTACCATTATATTTTTTCTTCCCTGTGTTACTTACCTCTATACCCATTTCCCTTTGAATATTTTTATATAAATTTTTTTAATTGATACATTTTATTAGTGCATTATATATACACATCCCAAATACACTCCACATTGAGAATTTGTACCAGTATATGACAACTTAATCTCATTTTTCCCCTTCCCTTACCCACCCTACCATCACCCCCCACCCCTATCTACACAAGTTTTGTTTCCTTTTTTTTTTTTTTTTGAGACAGGGTCTCGCTTTGTAGTTCAGGCTGGCTCTGAGCTCACTATGTAGCCCAGGCAAGCCTTGAACTCAGCAATCCTCCTGTCTCTGCCTCCCGAGTGCTGGGATGACAGGCATGAGCCACCATGCCTGGCTTGTTTCCTTTTTTTTAACCATCAGGTTTTTTTGTTTTCTCTTATTTATTCCTAAACCTCATTTCCCTTTGATTACTTTGCCATAAAGAATGATGAGATTGAATCTTTTTTTTTTTTTTTTTTTTAGACAGGGTCTTGCTTTGTAGTTCAGGCCGGCTCTGAACTCACTATGTAGCCTAGGCAAGCTTCGAACTCAGCAATCTTCCTGCCTCTGCCTCCTGAGTGCTGGGATTACAGGCGTGAGCCACTATGCCCAGCACTGTGGGATGTGGTATTGATTGCTGGTGGGCGTGAGTCTCCACACCCAGCATCGTATGTGGTTACTGGGATTGAACTGAGGACCTTGCGCTTGTGAGGCAGGCGCTGGAACCACGGAGCTAACCCTCTGGCCCAATTGAATCATTTTTACTCAAATGGATGTATCTTCAGGACATACTCATAAGTGAAATAAACAGTTCACAGACGTGTAAATACCATATCTTCTCTAGTATGACAAACTGAAATTGTAAATGTGTGCTAGAATGCATGATTATATTGTGAAATAATGTCCTTTTAGTGAAAGCATCTTAATTTTTAATCCCTTTCATAAAGATCATTATCAGTTATACTTTACAAATAATTTTTCCCACACTATTAGATGCATTAAAAAAAACTTGGATAACTTGAACACTTCACTCAATTTACTAATACACTATCTTAAGATTTTTTTTTTTTTTTTGAGACAGGGTCTCACTTTGTAGTTCAGGCTGGCCCTGAGCTCACTATGTAGCCCAGGCAAGCCTCAAACTCAGCCATCCTCCTGCCTCTGCCTTCCAAGTGGTGAGATTACAGACATGAGCCACCATGCCCAGCACTGTGGTATGTGGTACTGATTGCCGTTGGGTTCTGGGCATGAGTCACCACACCTGGTATTGTTGTATGTGGTTACCAGGGATCAAACCAGGAATCTGCGCTTGCTAGGCAGGCACTGGAACCACTTAGCTAAATCTCTGCCCTGTCCCCCCTTTGTTTTTTGCAATACTGGGGATCAAACTCAGGTCCTGTGCAAGGTAGGGACAGTACCATTTGAGCTAAATCCCCAGCTGCTCAGAATCTTTTTTTTTTTTTGCTTTTGAGACAGGGTCTCGCTTTGTAGTTCAGGCTGGCCCTGAGCTCACTATGGTGCCCAGGCAAGCCGCCGCGAACTCAGCCATCCTCCTGCCTCTGCCTCCCGAGTGCTGGGATGACAGGCGTGAGCCACCACTTCCGGCATTGTGGTATGCGGTATTGATTGTTGGTGGGCGTGTCTCCATGCCCAGCATTATATGTGGTTACCGGGGATCGAACTCTGGACCTTGAGCTTGCGAGGCAGGCGCCAGAACCACTGAGCTAACCCTCCGGGCCCTGCTCAGAATCTTTAAATGACTTTTAAATCATAGGTTCAGGAAAGACCCTCTTAAACTGACTTTTATCTTTTGTGAGCTACATGTCTTTCCTTTTTGTTTCATCTATACAGAGCTGGAAGAAAATGTTTCTTATTGATTGAATTTGAAATTTTAATAATTTATGGAATTTCCGTATTAACTTGATTATTTTTTCTTGTCATAGATGCTTGTGACCACACCAGAGAAATGGGACGTAGTAACAAGAAAGAGTGTTGGGGATGTTGCTCTTTCCCAAATTGTAAAGCTCCTCATTCTTGATGAAGTCCATTTGCTGCATGAAGATAGAGGGCCAGTGTTAGAAAGCATAGTTGCACGTACTTTACGGCAGGTAAGAGGAAGATTTTTGTACCTTCGTATTACAAGCATAAATTGAATTTTTTTTTCTTTTTTTTGAGACAGGGTCTGGCTTTGTAGTTCAGGCTGGCCCTCAGCTCACTATGTAGCTCAGGCAAGCCTGGAACTCAGCAATCCTCCTGCCTCTGCCTCCCAAGTGCTGGGTGTACAGGCATGAGCTAACACGCCCAGCACTGGTATGTGGTATTGATTGCTGGTGGGTGTGAGTCTCCACACCCAGTATTGTTGTATGTGGTTACTGGGATTGAACTCAGGACCTTGAGCTTGCAAGGCAGGTGCTGGAACCACTGAGCTAAATCTCCGGCCCACATGAATTGATTTTTAAACGTTAAATATAGCATGCAAAGGAAGAACTAATATACATTGATCATGGAGATAAGACTATTTTGGTGCAGAGAAATCTTTAACTATTTCATACTCCTATTAAAAATTGTTTCTTTCAAATCATATATTACTAAAGTCTCTTACCCAAAATACTGTTAAGCTTGTGTTGCAAATCTAGGTCTAATATTTGTCCTAACAAAATTAAAATATAAAACATAAGGAATGTTATTGTTTTAATACCCTTTTCTCCTTTCTAGCCACCTCCCATGCCCCACAAATCTGGACAAGAACATAAGTTTTCAACCCAGTCAAGAAGTCCACTTCTATGACTCTTTAAGATCTGTTATTCATGTTCTCTTGCCATTGTCTTCTTCTTAAAAGACCCAGTTCTATGGCCAGTTATTCTCTTATCAGTAGCTGTAACTTACTTATCCGCTGAACAGCTGGCCAAATTTCCAGCTGTTGAACAATTGAACAATATCTACACCTCCAGCCAGACTACTAGTCATCAGTAGAGGAGACCACATAGAGATTTAGAGTGGAGTCAGTACGCTTTCTTAGACGGATGTACACTATCTGTCCATCAACTCTGCTGTCACCTGGATCCCTGGAATTGCCCTATAACTCCAATCCCATTTTCCTTATTTCTGTAATGTGAGCTTTTCTAAGCTTCATCAGTCTCCTTTATTACTCTTCTAACCCAGTTATGCCTCCTTCTTATGTGACAGCACAATTTATTAAGGAAATAAAATCCTTCGTGTTTGAACTCCTGCATGACCGTCCTTATTCTTCCTTACCCTGTCTAGAAAAAACCATCCAGCTTCTCCTCTCACTGTCACAATTATACCCATTATTACACCTCTCAGACTTTCCTCAGAGTTGCCTTCTGCAGTGCATTCCATTCTTCACTCTAAATCACCCCCTTTTCCTTCTTTTGTCATTAATTTCCTCTTAGCACCCTCTTTAGTTTAAAAGAAGTCCAATGTCTCTTTCATCTTTACCAAAAAAAACCCTCCTTCAAATCTGTCCCTGTCCAATATTCTTTACTATCTCATTTCCCAAAATGTTAATTAGTGTTTATTCTTCATCTCTCTCTCTTTTTCCTTTTTTTTTTTTTTATTCTTCAGTGCAGTCTGGTCTGAACATAAACTTAAGACTTTTACCAAAATTACTATTACTAACAGATAGTTCTCAACCTTAATGTTTTAACTTCGATATTAGAAATTTTTGATATATTATACTACATATCAGTTCCTCAGTCTTGAAATCTTTCCCCCTTTGGCTCTGTGATGTCACTCTGACCTGATTTTCCACTTTATTTTTTTCCCTGTTAACTTTCTGCTCATTCTCAGGCTATTTTTCTTGTGTCTTGTTTTCACCTTTGAGATATTTACATTTTTAAGACTCACTTACTTGTTTCCTTCTTCCATTGTAATAATTATATTAAGAAACAAAATCAATGGTCCATTTGGATATATAAATATTAAAATATTCTCATCAATGAGGATACTACCTGAAAAACTTAAAATGTAAGTGATCAGAGAAAAATTTGTGTAGTATTTAAGATTAATCTTTAACCTCACAAATATTTAATAGACTTTTTCTCCTGGTACCATGAATCAACCTCAAAAACCTTGCTCTCTTGCAAAGCAGGTATGGCATCATTGAGCTAACTTCCTGGCCCTATGAAAATTTTGATTATGAGAACAATAAACTTTAAAAAGTAAAAGGAACATTTTACAGTAGAAATGAAAATACTGAGAGGTACAAATTCCCCAATGTTATATGTGATTGTGAGATGTATATAAATTGTACTAAAAAAGAATTCAATTTAAAAAATACTGAGAAATGTAGAAAAGATACTCAAAGGAATCCAAGTAGGTGTCTGTCAGATTAGCAAAAACAAAAATAGAATACAGTTTGAAAACATCCATTAAAGTTAACCCTGTACTTTTGCTTGTAGAAGTGTAACCTATGGAAATAATAGCACACGTTCATAAAGATATGAAAGTACTTTAAAGTAATTTGTATATTAATAATAAAGAAAAATTTAAAATAAATTCTAATATATTCTTGCAGTGAAATACTACTTTACAATGTTTAAAAATGAGGTAGTGCCATCTAAACTGGGTTTCAGAAACATCCATATTAAGTTTTTCACTGAAAAAGCAAACTAGCCTGTATTGTAGCATAAGCCCCTTTCTGTGAAGAAGTACGTATGCAGTAGATAGATGTTTACACGCATGATTTCAGTAAATGAACATATATTAAGCACTTATGTGCCACCTAAATGTTTCTATGTTTTTGAGGTACAACAGTGAACAAAATAGAGTTCTTGCTTACATTTAAATTTTAAGCTGGCCCAAACCGAGGTGCATATACATAGGAGGATATACAGTAAGTCAAGAAAAGATTTCTTATAGTGTGGAAGAGCTGTTTTTCCCATATAAACTAAAAGTATCTATTTATGTATGCCATATTTAAAATACAAATTGCCGCAGTATATTTATAAAAGTCAGAGATTTTTAGCTAATATCTAATGTAGAAATAGTTTCAAGAATATGGGTAGTTATGAGATAAAACAAAGCATAGAAAAATCTGGAACTTCCGATCCTACTGTCCATTGTTTGCCCTTTTTTGCTATTGGGATGTAGTTTATGTATTAGATGTTTCAAAAAGGAGTATGCAAGTCTTGTTTTACCTAAAAGAGTACTATTTTGATCACAAAAATATCGGTTTTATACCTTCATACTTAAATAGCTTAATGACATTTTTCTGGGAGCCCTGCTGTATGAATCCATATATTTATTCCGCATTTATTCTCAGCAAACCAGTTAGGGTACCACATCCATTCAGCTAGCAGCATTTCACAGATAAGAACTTTTGTGCCACAACAACACATTACAGGCTAAGTAGATATCATTTTTGTATTTGCCAGTTTGTCATTCACATGTTTATAAGGGAATTTAGCAAAGACATCTTTTTGTCCTGACCACACCCTTTAGAATGAAAAAACAAAATTAAGTCTTGCTCCTAACTGTTTCTGTATATATGTCCACTCACATACACTCACAGTATTATACATGTATAATATTTTAATCCTTTGAATTTTGTAAATCATTTATAAATGCATAACAATATGGCTTTCTATACATAATTCATAATAAAAACCAGTAGTAGTGAACCCCTAATATATGTGCTGCAGCAGGCTATCTGTTGTCACTGAAAAGTCTGAGAGGTTTGCCACCACTGAGAAAGTTACATATTAGAGGTTTATTGTTTATGTAGTATGTAGTGTTGTAAGTACATTAATATATACTATGTGAATATACAATATATTACATATATGTTTTTCCTTCACATTTTTATCTCTTATAATGTAACCAAATAATAACTGTATGGTTTTCCCCTACTCTGCTCATAAAGCTTTGTGGACTTGTTTGTTATCCTAAGAAAAAAATTCCAAATTCCTAACCTGCATGTCAGTTACTATTAAGCCTTTGTCTAATTTTAATTTCTACATAGAGCATTCATCTACCAATTAACTCTTTATTTTTTCCTTTAATTCCCAATACCATTGACTCTCTTGTCCAGGTGAAACAAATCTTACTAGGTTGAGGAGAATGTACCATTGGCTGTATGATTAATGGTTATAAATGCCAAATTCTATAACGCTTCTGTCTTTAGCACTGCACGCAGCCCGTGAATCCCGTTCTGCTGTTGTGTAGAACCTATCAAATATAACTTCTATTAACTGCTTTTTAAGTATTATGAACAACTTATTTCCTGTGTTCTCTTTATGTTCCCTTCTTTATGCCTTTTTAGCAGATAATCATTCTTCCTTATATTTTCAGTTTCTATAATATTTTCTTCATATAAATTCTTCTCTAGATTTAATCTCCATAAAGTAAAGGTATATGTGATTCTTCTATTTCTAGAGTATGTAGTGTAGTGCTGGTGATTGTCTTTACTAAAAGGCAAAATTCCTGTTTTCTTTATCCTGTGTTTATCACATATTCCCAGGAGATGGCAGTGTTTCATGTCATAATTTACTTGAAACTAAAGTAGAATATTTATCAGAAGTTGTTCCACAGTAGTGTCCACGATCTGAAATTGCTTTCTGGACTAGAAACTAAATTGAAAAACAAACCTTTAATCATGAGAAATTTGAAAAAGATAAAATTTTTAAAAGTCTCAAATATTTTGCATATCTATATTTAGATAGAGAATAGAGAAACTCTTACCAAACTTAGATTTTATGAAGTAGACTAATTTTAGCCTTTACATAAAGAAGTTCTGAGACTTTTTTTTTTTTTTTTTTTTTAGTCAGGGTCTCGCTTTTTAGTTCAGGCTGGCTGTGAGTTCACTATGTAGCCCTGGCAAACTTGGAACTCAGCAATCCTCCTGCCTCTGCCTCCTGAGTTCTGGGATTACAGGTGTGAGCCACCATGCCCAACTTTGCGTTATGTGGTACTGATTGCTGGTGGGCATGAGTCACCATGCCTGGTATTCCCAATGCCCAGTGTTGTTGTATGTGGTTATCTGGGATCAAACCAGTGTGCTTGCTAGGCAGGTGCCGGAACCGCTGAACTAAATCCCCAGCCCTGAGGCATTCTATAGTACAGGTGAAATTTGAGGATGTTTTGCTAAATGATGTAAGGGCTGAAAAGGACAGATACATGATCTCACTTTTATGAAGTACCTAGTATAGGCAAATTCATAGAGATACAGAATAAAGATTATCTGGTTGGAAGGAGAAAGGTTTACTGTTTATTGTTGGGTACAGGCTGTCTCTAATGATGGAAAGTTAGGGGCAATGAGTAGTGATACTGGACATTGTCTAATGCAGTTGAATTATACAGGTGATTGGAGTGATAAATGTTACTATGTTATACAACCATAAAAGAAAAAAATACTGAGAAGAGAATGATACTGCATGAAAAGTATGGTGAGATGTGCATAAAGGGAAACATGATCGTGTCTAGTATTTACCATATGATAAGGATAAATCTATGAAATATTAGTTTTTATGGTGTTCAACAGTGAATACTCTTAGGCAGATATCTGTAGTGCATAGAGTTTGAAATTTGACTAGGACATAAAACAATTCCTATTTGAATTAATGTTATTGCTACAAGGCTTAATTATATTAGGATAAGATTATACTTTCAGATTTTGCAATGTTGCTACTTGTAAATTGAGTTTTAGTAGAGAAATATCTCATGTTTACCAGAATATCATGTATTTAGCATCACAAGACATTTAAAGATATCCTTGTTGAATTTTATGTAGTAATTTTAAAATCAAATTTCAGTTTTATTTCTTTCCACATCATCACAAATACTGCGTAAAAATAGAGTAAGTTAAAATCATTGTCCCAATTGTTGTGTATATTGTGAAGGAGGTTTTTAAAGTAACAGATGTGGTGATCATTTTGTGTTAGAATTTTTTAGTTTTGGGGGTCTTACGAGGTTGTTTGGATGATACCCATACCAGTTCTTTAGTGAAAACGGATTCACGGAAGGGAGGTTGCACGTGTGTCTGTACTTTGATTTCCGCCCAGCCCTTGGCTCTTAGCCTCTGCTGCGCACAGCTCTGTGAGTGCGGGTTGTGTGGGTCTGTGTCTACTCAGTACCGTGTCCTGAGTGCAACAGGGAATGCGCTAAAAGCAGTTTTGATGGCTGTAAGATCCGGAAGTATTAATACTCACACTGGACCTGTACTTAAAATCACTCCTGTAGGTTGAGTCTACACAGAGCATGATAAGGATACTTGGACTCTCTGCAACCTTACCCAACTACCTTGATGTTGCTATGTTTTTACATGTTAATCCCCACATTGGACTTTTCTACTTTGATGGCCGTTTTCGACCAGTTCCTCTTGGACAGACATTTTTGGGGATTAAAAGTACAAATAAGGTAAATATTTATTTTATTAATTATATTTTTTCTAAGTTATTCTTATTATTTACTGTTGAATAATTATCTGAGACGTGAGATTGCAGAAAATCATTTAATTAATGCTATGAATGTGACATCCTAGATGGATTCAAAGCATACTTCAAAGCTATAGGTAGTACAAGTACCATAAGTCTTCCTACAGAGTTACTTGTAATAGTTTGCTTCTTATTTTCAACATATTTTTTGTACCATCAGATGTAAAAAATTTCAGAAAGTTATTTGACTTAATTGATGGTCACTGTGAAATAATAAAAGCTGCAATTAGATGAATAATACAGATTTTGATACTTATTCCTTTAAAATAAAGATCTTATTTGAAAGATTTGAAAAATATCTTGGTACTAGGAGCCAGTAGGGGAGGTGTTCTATTTAATCTATGATGTTTTTATTATTACTATATTATGTATATCAGTGGTATAATTATGCATATGTTATGTTAATGTCATTTCTAAATTTGCGTAGTATGCAATTAAAAGTTTGTCTAATTCTGTATATAGTACTACCATGCCCCATTGTACTATTAACAGTATAAAGGAAAATTTTATTTAAATTTATTATTTATCATTTTGTTCAACAATACTTTTTAAAAAGAAATAGCTTTGGAACAATATTTACTGTCTTTTATGCTCTTCATGGAAAGAATTAGAATCATGTATTGTGTTAAACTTGTTTTTTATCAATTACTTGTCTGTAAAAAGCAGTATCATTAGTAAAAAAAGCCTTTTTTACCTTGTATCATTATAAGTAAAATATTCAACTTAGTAAATATCAGAAAGGATTGTTAACTACTACTGATAATGTGCACTAAATGCATTGCATAAAACCCAGTCTTTTAAGTTGTAGACAATCTTTGCAGATTTATACACAAAACAGTAGTTTATAACATAGTAACAGTTTTATATATATATATATATATATATATATATATTAACCCACATTAATTGTTTAACGTTCTTTCCAGTATTACTTGCTGCTTCTCTTTTCCAGTCATGTCTCAGAATATATTTGGTTATTTAGTTGATTCTAACATATCACAAGTATAAATGTAAAATCATTTATTCATAGCTTTAGATTGTTTTTAGCTTTATAATGTAAATGAGAGCAGATGGTGATCACTGGAAAATATTAAGAGAAGAAAATTGTTTCAGACTTGTCAGCTGTATTAATCCTTATTTTCTTTCAACTGCATCATATAAATTGACAAGTCACTTAAAGCTAATTGAATTCAAAAGTATTTTATCACAGTGTATAGTAAGTATAGATTTTTAAATTTAAAATTAGTTTTATACTCAGTTGAACCATATAGTTGGTAATCATTAAGCATTTTCCCAAGATGTTACTAATACTATTGGTTTATTATTTATTAAAAAAGAAATTCTTTTTGGTTTTTCAGAATTTCACTTAGAAACTCCTGATTCAGTTATGGAAAATGAGAAATTAATGTGAATGGTACTTCTAACTGGAAATAATAACTTTGACCACAATTTAATCCAAAGTATTGAAAAAGTTACTGGGATTTAGTATCAAGGAGGGGAGGAGATAGCATTGAATTTTTCAAGTCATGAATAAGAGTAAATTATCCTATGATTATCTCATCCTATTTAACTACTTTCTGGAGACTTGGAATATTTTAAGATGTTTACCTTATTGAGACAACAACCAAAAAATTGAAATCATAGTCATTTCAGATATAAATGACACTTCTCATCTAAAAACTCTGGAAAAATGTGGAGGCATAGTCTGGGTAATATGCCCATGCCACTTTACCTTTTTAGTGAGAAGTTTTTCACCCTTAATGGGACAAATTAAATCCTTTCTTATTTCACTTTTTGTTTATAAGGTTTTGACTTAAGCTGAAAACTTTATGGTGCATAGCTATCCTTCTTTCTATATATTGAAGAAATATGTATTTTTAGGCTCCAAATCTTCATACCATTTGACACCCTTTAGTGTTCTCACCACATTGAGAATTATAAAGGAAAAGTGTGTAGTTTGTGGACTGAAAGAGAAGAACATCAGCCTAATGAATGGTCTTCTGTGAGGAAAGCAGGAAGAATTTTACAATTATTAACTGTTACTATCCTTAAGAATACTGTCTCTTTAAAACTTGGCCCTCTTGCATAGTTTTATGAAACTCATTTGAGGAATATTTTTGTATGTTCTAAAGGCATTTATGTTTATTCCTCATAGTTTCTTTCATGTTAGGTATTTATATTGTTTTGGCATTTAAAAATGCATGTATGATTGGTAAAGTTTTACTTTCAGTTAAAAAGTTTAAAACTGTTTCACTTGGTGTATTTTATGTTTTAAAATTTTTAAGATGCAGCAATTAAATAACATGGATGAAGTATGCTATGAAAGTGTTCTGAAGCAAGTAAAGGCTGGACACCAGGTACACCTGTTTTTTGCTTTTAGGGAGAATGTTTAACAATAGTTCGTTGCTTAAAATTTTGATGACTTGTGACAGTGACTCAGAGGCCTTAATTTCTTAATAATTCTTTTGGCCCAGTGAATAACCAGATGTCTTAAAATACTGATAGATATTATTGGCATCCTAATACTGATAGACCATGCTATTTTGCTTGCCATTGGGATTGACTATCTAAGGACAAAAATAATTTTATATAAAAATTAAATTTTTTTTTTTTTTTTTTTGAGACAGGGTCTCGCTTTGTAGTTCAGGCTGGCTCTGAGCTCACTATGTAGCCCAGGCAAGCCTCGAACTCAGCAATCCTCCCATCTCTGCCTCCCGAGTGCTGGGATTACAGGCGTGAGCCACCACGTCCGGCATTAAAATTAAATTTTTATATAAAAAAATTACCTTGTAATTCTTTTAAAGTGATATCATGCTTCTTTCACACCTAAAACTTTTTAATGTATATTTTCTTAATATAAAAATTGTTATATTATTCTTACTGTATTCATGAAATATCAACTGAAATGAAAGTCTTGAACTGTTTTATGATCTTTAGAAATTAAGCACTTCTAGTTTTCGATTATCCATTGTCCAAACCTCTTGTTTTATTTTTATTAATACAAGGTTGTGATGTATAATGATCACAATCACCATGAAAAAGTAATTGATACATGTGTTTAACTCGTCTTAATTCTTTTTACATCTCAGCCCTATCTCCTGGTTCCTTCCTTTTTACCAAACGTATATTTCCCTATTATTTTTATTTTTGTGTTTAATTTACTATATTTATATTTAGATTTTCTTATATGAGAGAATCCATGAGATATTTAAGTTAGTGTGTCTTAATGATAAGTGTATCTTAATAATATTTAAGTTAGTGTCTCTTAATGATAAGTGTGTTACACTTATCATTTAAGTCTCAAAGTATATCCATTTTCCTACAGATTACTCAAATTCTCATACCTCTTCAGAAAAGTATCTCATTTCAATTGCCCATTTTTTATTTGTTTTTTATTTTGGGGATCTAATTTTTGAGTTCTTTATATAATCTCAATATTAGTCATTCATCTGAAGTGTACCTGGCAAAAACTTCTGCCCATTCTGTAGGTTGTATCTTCACATTATATTTCCTTTGTTGGGCGGAATATTTTTAATTTGAATGATTTCATTTGTCGATACTTATCTTGTATGCAATTGGGGTTCATTTCAAAAAGTCTTTGTTATACTTGGGTTTTCAAAAATTTTACCTATTTCATCTTCCAACATATTATTTCTTTTTGAATATTTAGATCTGGAACCATTTTGATTTTATGTTTGCACATGGAGAGAAATAAGGCACTAAGTTCAGTCTTCTCCATGTGGAAAACCAGTTGTCTCAGCATCATTTGTTAAAGGGCTCCTTTTCTTGCACTCTGTTCTTGGTCTCTGTGGGAAATCAGGTCCTGGCTGGGCCTCGGATTGTTCTTGTATCCTGTTTTCTTCCACTGAACTATAGGTCTGTTTCTGTGCCAGGAGCATTCTGTTTTTACGACTGTAGCGTATAGTACAACTTAAAGCCCCAGATTGTGGTGCCTTCTGCTTTGTTCTTGTTTCGCAGAATTGCTTTCACTTCTTTGGGTCTCTCCTGATACCATACGAATATCAAGGATTTTTTGTCTAATTCTGTGAGGAATGCTACTTGTATTTTGATTGATATTGTGTTATAATCAGTATATCAATTTTGGAAGTGTAGCCATTTTGATGATATTGGTTCTGCCTGTCTGGAAAC
Organism: Thryonomys swinderianus; assembly: GCA_004025085.1. Taxonomy (NCBI): domain Eukaryota; kingdom Metazoa; phylum Chordata; class Mammalia; order Rodentia; family Thryonomyidae; genus Thryonomys; species Thryonomys swinderianus. The sequence goes on from PVIC010029469.1 coordinate 18,270, forward strand.
AAGGACATCTTGCCTTTTTCTGTTGTCTTTTTTGTGGTTTTTTTTTTTTTTTTTTTTTTTTTTTTTTTTTTTTTTTTTTTTTTTTTTTTTTTTTTTTTTTTTTTTTTTTTTTTTTTTTTTTTTTTTTGGAATATTGTAGTGTTCCTTGTAGAGATCTTTCACTTCTTTGGTTCTCTTAATTCCAAAGTACTTAACTTTTCTTCATGCTACTGTAAATGATACTGTTTTCCTAATTTTTTTCTTGGTATGTTCATTACTGGTATACATAAATGCTGTTTATATTTCTGTGTTTTTTTAGAATTTGCTACATTTCTGAATTTAGTTATTTTAGGATTCTGTCAGTGGCTATGTAGAGAATCATATGTTCTACAAATAATGATAATTTGACTTCTTCCTTTTCTCACCATTTCCTTTTTATGTCTTTCTCTTACTTGATTGCTCTGACCACTGTTTCAAGTACATACTATAATGAAAAAGAATGGTGGCATCTTTCTCTTTTTCCTGACCTTAGGGGAAAAACTTTCAACTTTTCTTCATTTAATATGGTATTAGTAGTAGGTTTGTCAACCAATGACCCTTTTTTTTTTTTTTTTGAGACAGGGTCTGGCTTTGCAGTTCAGGCTGGCCCTAAGTTCCCTATGTTCAGGCTGGCCTAGAAGCAATCCTCCTGCCTCTGCTTCCCAAATGCTGGGATTATGGCCATGAGCCACCACACCCAGCAGCCAAAGAATTTTATCACATTGAGATAAAGTCCTTGTTCTATTCAAGGGTTTTGTTTTATTTACAGGAGATCTAGAATGACAAGTTTTATTCAAGGGCTTTGTCATGAATGGATGTTAGATATTTTTGTATATATTGAGATGATCAGCTAATTTTTGTCCTTGTTTCTATGGTATATTAGTTACTGATTTGCATATGCCGTGGATATACTTTTTGTAGGTGAATGGTGGAGCCTGCTTCACCTTTCCTACAGGATGTATTTGGTCATTAGCGTCTACCCTGCAGTTGTTTACCACTTGACCACTCCCACGTTTCATGCCCTTTTGTGCCCTGCCCAGTCAGCTTCTCTGTCTAGCTTTATGCTTCATGGGTTTGTGAAGTGCCCCGGTCTGTGGCAGCCAGCCAAGCCAAGGCCTATCCAAGCCCTCTTGTTTGATGAGGAAAGCAAGTGTCCCTAACTCTGTGTTGGATGTAAAGTCGGGCTGGGGTTTCAGAGATGTCTCAATTTAATTCCACACTTTTAGACCCAGCTCCTGTGGACGCCGTGTACCAGAGGCTTCTAGTCAAAGATCCGTCCTCGGGCCCAACTGGTTTCCTTCCTGAATTTAAACTTGTCAGGGGCTCTCTGTCTGTCCTGCACCCTCCCCAAGACCGGCTCTTCTTGCTATTTCCCACTTGGTAACTGTGGTAAGGTAACACCAGGAATTGTACGGTACAGTTGTTCTGTGGGTAAACCCTACACAGCCCTTTCTCAGATATAGTTAAACCTGCTCAAATATGGCCAGCTCTACAGCACATTTCTTCTTGAACTCCCGCCTGTTGTGTGGAAGGAGTCACGTTCAGAGAAAATCTCCATGCTGTTCTTGTGCAGATTTTATTAGGTAGAGGCTTTTTCCGGGACTTGCTGTACCATCGCCCTGCGTTGCTCCTCCATGGCGCTCTTTGCCTGGTCCGGGCTGACCCGGCAGTCAAGGTAGAGCACGCCCCCGGGGCTTCAGGCTCAGCCTTTCACATCGCTTCATTCCTTCTCCCCATTATGCTCATTTCCTCCAGCTCGACCAGTTTATTTCTATTTTTCTGTCAGCTTCTTCCTAATTTCTATTTTTTCTACTTCTCCTTGTCTTCACTTTGTTGTGTTTCAGGGGTCTCCAGTCTAGGTCCCAGAGAGGCTATGTTTTGTATCAGCCTCTACCTTCTCTACTAAAACTTCTTTGGTAACATTTTCTTTTAAATGTGGAATGATAATTGTTCATTTAAAAAATGTTTGTCATTCTAGATCTCTTATGATTCGAGATAAATTTTTGGATTATTTTCCCTAGATCTGTAAAGTCTACTATTGGGACTTCAATCAGGATTGTGTTGAATCGATACAATAGTTGTGAGAGTATAGTCATTTTAACAATGTGGTTTTTCTATAAATGGAATATAACTTCACCATAAAGAATAAGTTTGAGTTATTTACATTCAAATGTATATACATTCAGGATATACTCATAAGTGAAATAAATAGGTTACAGATGTGTAAATATCATATCTTTTCTCTGGTATGAGAAACTGAAGATGTAAATGAGCTTTAGAATATATGATAGATATTGTGAAATAGAAAATATTCAAAGGGATGGGCCAGAGATTTAGCTCAGTGGTTCAGGCACCTCCTTAGCAAGCCCAAGGTCCCTGGTTCGATCCTTGGTAACCACATACAAGAATACCAGCATGGTGACTCACGCCCACTGGCAATCACTACCACATACCACAGATGCTGGGCTTGGTGGCTCAAGCCTGTAATCCCAGCACTGGGGAGGCAGAGGCAGGAGGATTACTGAGTTCCAGGCTTGCTTGAGCTGCATAGTGAGCTCAGAGCCAGCCTGAACTACAAAGCAAGACCCTGCCTTGAAAGAAAAATAGAAAGACAGAGAGAGAGAGAGAGAGAGAGAGAGAGAGAGAGAGAGAGAGAGAAGGAAAGAAAAGAAAGAAAGAAGGAAAGAAACAGGAAAATATTCAAAGGGAAATGAGGTGTAGGGGTAAGTAACAAGGGTAAGAAAAAATGATGATAATGAAAAAAGGAAACAAAGCTTATGTATATGGGGGTGAAAGGTTGTAGGTGGGTGGGAGAGTGGGAAAAAATGAGAATTAAATTGTGTCATATGCTGGTATAAATTCTCAATATTGTGTGTGATCACAATGTGTATATATAATATACCCATAAAGATTCAAATTTAAAAAAATAATTAGCCTAGTTCTTTAGGTGAATATTTTATTACAGGATATTTATCTGTTTGTTTATTCATTTATTTATGCAATGTTAGCATTTTATTTCATTTGAGGTGTTTTCCTGCCCTTGGGGTTTAATTCCTTTTAAATGCTACTTTCACCCTACAGACCAAACCTTTTTTTATATCAAGAATGAATTGGTGGGGGTTGTGGAGTGGATAGGAATATGAGAATTAGCTCGTGTCATATACTGGTACAAATTCCCCAATGTTGAGTGTGATTGTGATCTCTATATAAATTGTACCAATAATTCAGTTTAAAAAAAACAGAATGAATTGTACTCTGGAGTATGGAATACCTCCTTCACACAGTTTACCTCTTAAAAACAGTTTTAAAATCTGTTCTCTAACTAATTTTTGCATAGGTTCAAGAGTAACATTTTTTAAGCATTCAGTTCATTTTTGTGTCCTTTTTTTGCATATTTTAAACTTCAAAAGCAATGTTAACTTTATTTTAAATTAATTTTGTACTGTAATAGAAAATTAGACTGATTAATATTAAATTGAGTCAAAATTATTGATCACTAAAACAGTGTCTAACCTTTCCTAGTTATTTGTGAATGCCTGAAATTGATAAGCTTACTTTACATTTATTATTTCATTGAATTATCTCTGGAGCTTATGAGGCAGGTACTATTTTTCTCACTTGACACATGAAGAAAATGAAATTCTGTGTTAGCCAAAGAAAACATGTCAGACCCCCCCCCCCCGACCTTGCTCTTCTCTTCCAATATTGTGGTGGTGTTTTGGGTGTTCAATTAATTTTGAATTGTTGGTTAATAACATCTTATGTTAGAATTTTAATTGTGATGACATTTCTTCGATCACAAGAGCTTCCTTCAATGACATAGTTCATTATATATACTCACTGTTAAAGATTTTTCCCATAAAATAACAGGAATTAAAATGTAAATACTTAACTGTAGAAGATAGGATACTTTCTTCCTTTTGAAATGAGCCAGTAAAATGTCTGCTGTTCCTTGAAGTACATTTTGTAATTGAATAGTTGCACAATTACCTGGAAAAAATTTTAAGCCACATAGAGGACTATTACTGTTGCCCCTAGAATTAAATTAATGTTGTTGTTATTTTTCTCTCACAATTAGCATTTAATGACCAAATAAATAGACACAGTTGTTCTGTATTACCTTTGGGTGATCAAAATCCACACATACTGAAACATCTCTTGTAGAAAATGCCATAGTATTTGCATAAAACCTATGTAACACTTCCCAACTACTTTTT
>PVIC010029470.1:0-22516 GCA_004025085.1 Thryonomys swinderianus
AGAAGGACGCCTAGAGAAATTTTCTCCTCTGACTCTTGTTTACCAACTAGGAGGGAACTGATGTTATTCTTCTAAAGAAAAGGTACAAATGATCCAGGCTTGATGGTGTACACCTTTAATCACAGCTACTCGGAAGGCTGAGGCAGGAGGATCATGAGTTATAGGCCAGCCGGGCAACATACCAAAACCCTGTCTCAAAAAAAAAGTATTTCAAACACATGATTCTGCACCATTATTTATCAGACAACACACCCTGAAGAGTGCTTATTATTACTTCAGAAAGAATTCCTTCGCATAGCTTCCCTGGTCGTTCCATTATTTTTTATAGTTCCATCACATGGTTATTGCACAATTTATTTATTGAGCTAGTTCTGTAGGGATTAGTGTTTAGGTTGTTCCCAGTTGTTCCATGACGCATAATACTGTGACAGAAACTGCACACATTATTTTGGATGTGCATCAGTAAAGTAGATTCAGACCAAACAAGACATTTGGAAAGATACTGCCAAATACCCCCCGAGGAGGTATAGCAAGCAATGCTCTAAAAGGCCACTGCAGAATCCCCAAGAGTGTATACAAAATAAAATCATGCATTTTTCCTCAAGATTGATACCTTTCTCCAGATTCCCGGGGTCTGTGGTCCACACAGAGAGGAGTCAGGCATATGGATAACAACGGATGTTAGAAATACTTAAATTACCCAAAACATAATTTATAAACTCTTAAGAATTTTAATATTCTTACCTGCCTTTTCACACATACATTTATTGTGCATTATCCTTAGAATTCTTGCAAGAAAGTAAACAGATATCAGACATTTGTGTTCTGGGTAGAAGACATTGAACATACCCCTCAGTCTCCATTTGGTTTTGAATTTTCACCAGCTTTGAAGGCACTGCATGTGTAAGGCCAAAGCTATTATTTGGAGTGCCCTGAAGAATTTTCTACTTGGAAGAAAACACCAAGATGCCCTTCTGGATTTGTATACAGACACCAGCTGACTGTTTGCTTATGAAAATGCCCAGGCCAGTGGGATAAAATGATATGTCTTTAAAATTAATCAAGTCTTTAGAATTAAACTGCTATAAATATCAGTCTCCATTAAAATATAATCAGATTCGCATTAGACAGTGCCCTTGGGTGGGGAATCCGGCTGGGCCTGGGGGCAGGGATCGGCTGGGAGGAGCTGGCTCAGTTTTGACATCCTCGAGGCTGTATGTTTTGCTGCACGGCCTTGGTTTAGGAACTGCAGAGGGCTGGCAGCCTCTGTGGGGAGCACCCAATGGGCCCTCTGCCTTGCTGCGGTACAGGAGCTGGACGGACTTGAGCTCCCCGCTGCATAGCGCAGGTGCGCTCCTGAAGCGGAGGCTGGAGAGTCGGGCTGGTCAGGCTGCATGGTAAGAGGCTGGTGTGCACCTGAGTCCCCTCTTCCCATCCCTGGGGGGTTAAACCAGCTGGAGGAACCTGCAGGGCACAGGAAGATGGAGCACGCTCTGCAATCGAGGGGCACTTGCGCCCTCTCCCAGCTCCAGAACCACAAGGAACGATGCCACCTCCCACCACTCTCTCCCTGCAGCTGGGGGCAGGTGGGGGCTTCCGAGGATGCACTTAGCTGGCTCTTTGCTCTCCAGAGCTGTCTAGAGTGGCAGAAATAACTTACTCTCTGCACTGCCCGCTGGAATAACTTGCAAGTGTCCTCTAATCAGTGGCTTTGGGCCAGTCCTGCTCAGAGGGATGCTCTCAGGGGCAGATGAATCCGCGTTCCCACGAAGGCATTTCACAGACACTCACTGAGATCTTTCATGGCCAAGTGCTGCTCTCAGCGCTTCCCATGCTTCCTGGCACCACAGTTGGTCCAAAGTCAATGCCCCTTTGTTTCCTTTCCCAAGTATCTCAGCTGTGCACAGCAGTTGTTCCTGGCTGATGCTGTGTCTAGCAAATGAACGGAATCTAGTTCTTCTGTCTTCAGCCTAGTGAAGACCAAAGTGTCGAAGCGCAGAAGCTGGGAGTCCGAGAAATAAGACTCACAGCTGCATCTCTGCCAGAGTACATGAGGAGGAAACATGGGTGAAGCTCTTTGTGCCTCGCTTGTGGAGTCAGCAAGGGACGCTGAACTGGAGGAGAGGAGGTCTCTGCTCTTCCTTGCCCTGGGCTCAGCCCTTTAGCTGGGTTGGGTTGGTGCTAGGTCAGGAAGCTGGCTGATGGGCCAGGGGAAGAGCTGGTGGGGAAAGCCAGATTTGGGCTGGAGCCAGACAGAGAGCCCGAGGCTGTGTGTAGGTGACGGCTGAGATGAGCACAGATTCTAGGGGAGCAGTTAACCATGGCCTCCCCAGGGAATGTGCGATGTGTTGAGGGCCAGCCAGTGGTGAGTCCCTCTCCCCCTCATTCTGCCTTCCCAGGGCTCTGCGCAAGAATACATGTGGAAAGATTAGAGGGCAAAGGGCAGGAAGCAGTAGAGGTAGGAACTCCCACCCGGGAGCTAGGACTCCAAAGAGGTACCAGGGTAATTGAGGACAATTTCTCCCAGCTGAACTGTGGTGGGGGGGAGGAAGATGGTAAGAAATCTCTGCTTTCCTAAAAGTCAAGTAATGTTTTCTGAGAATTAATTCTTACCATGAGACGGTCTTTACTGCACGTTGAGAATAAATCATGTAGCTGCTTCTAGAACAACACAAGAAGTCTGAGTTCCAATTATATTTACCACTTAAAAGCTAAGTGACCCTGGGAAACTTAATGTGGGTGAGTCTCAGTTTCCCCATGTTTAAAGAAAATCTCTACCTGTCAGTTAGAAATACACATTACTGTGGAAAGGCAGAAGCACACACAAATTTTGGCTGAAAACCAAAGAGTCTGTGTCTATGGGTGTCCAGTGGCAGCTAGTCTGGGTTATATAGCTGCTCAGGGGACATGGTTAAGAAAACAGACTTCTTGTTATCTTCATGCTCTGCCATCTTTCTACATGATGTCTACCCTCTTAGTCACCACAAGGCTGCTGCCATGGAGGATAGTGTCCATTTTCCAGAGAGGGAGGAGAAGGGCGTTAGGCTTCTCTACTTTTTACAAGTCTTTAGTCCTTTTATGGGAGGAAAAGGACCCTCATTAGGAACTTCTGTCTATCTTTCATTGGCCAGTACTGGGTCATGACCTACATGACCTGTCCTAGCTATCAAAACATCTCAGGAGCCGGGCGTGGTGGCTCACGCCTGTAATCCCAGCACTCGGGTGGCAGAGACAGGAGGATTGCTGAGTTCGAGGCTTTCCTGGGCTACATAGTGAGCTCAGGGCCAGCCTGAACTGCAAAGCAAGACCCTGTCTCAAAAAACAAAACAACAAAACAAAAAAAATCTCAGGAGATGAATTTTGAGTACATTTATGTATCTTTGTTGCTTTGTGTGCATGTGTATGTGTGTTTAAGTGAACACATTAAATGGGCCATGAAAAGAAAACCAGGGCCTTGATAGTAAAAGAGGAAGAGAGGAGAGGATATTAGTTAGGCCATTAACTTTTCTTCCAGAACTACCTCATGAGATGGTTGTGAAGATTAACTGGGAAATTAGTCTAAAATGAATATCAAACACATGGGAGGATGTTTAATAAACATCGTCCTTCACCCTCGTGGGCAGCAAGTGGACCGTAGCCCACAGTGATTCCACTCTGGAATCCAGGTGTCTGGGTTGTTCTGTCCAAGGGTGTTGACCCCATACTTGAACAGTGGGTAGCCTCTAAGCTTAGGTACATTGAGAGCAATTTGGTTGAGGAAATGTTTCTCTGGGCTTCTTTTCCTCACTAGAATGTGAGCCCTCAGAGCAGCATAGTGCTCTCTAAGTACTTTGTACTCTCCCTGGCTGGGAGGGTCTGGGTACAGCAGTGAGTCAGCACGTTTCAAAAGCTGCTCACCACCGTGTAAGGAGTTACTGCTTCAGAATTTCACTGTCTGTGGCAAATACTGTTTTTTTTTATTATAACATATATAATTTATTATATTTTTCTTTCTCTTCCTCTTTTTCCATCTCCTGGTCATTTCAGCCACCTGAAATGGTGATAGACCAAGTCAAAGCTTTTCAGAAAATCCCTGTTTATACCATCTCCTTCAATTACAACGATGAGGTTGCCAACGCCTTTCTGAGAGAGCTCGCTTCTGTGACCGGTGGCAAGTTTCATTCCTACAATTTTGGTTGTAAGGACCCCATTCCTCAAGAGGCTGTTCAGGAGGTAAGAGCTCGATGCGCTGAGCGAGTGTTCACCCCTGCGTGCACGCATTACAGGTGGAGGTCGGGCAGCCAGCTCCTGGGCTGGGAAAACTGCAACCAAAGAAAACCCAGCTGAGCAAAGGAATGATGAGTACCAGGGTCCCTCAAATGCAGCTGAGCGTCACCCTGTGTGAGGGTCCGTGTGGATGGGGGACTCCAAAGCCCCACTGTGGAGTACAAAATAAAACTGAGTGGTGCCGCACCTACCTTGCAAGCACAAGGGCCCAACTTCAATCCCTGGTACCGCAAACAAACAGATAAATAAACAAACAAATAATAAAAATAAAACTGAAAGATAGTGGCCCAGAAATCTTAATAAATATTATCTTGGTTTAAATTTTTACTTTAAAAGGTTTCAAATATAACCAAGATTCACATTTACAAATTATTAACATTTTGTCAAACCTCAAGACTATGTATTATGTACCAGATTCTAGGGCTCATATGAAGCTTGTTAACCACTGGTGTATAGAGACATTACTGGGAAACTTATAAACAGTTCCAATGTAAGATATTGTAGCTGTCTTTGGACTTCTCAGATGAGATCAGATGAGATAGCTGTGTGACAATACAATAAGGCAGTTCATTCTGATAGCTGATGGGAGAAAGTAAGAGTTTTTTTTTTTTTTTTTTGAGACAGGGTCTTGCTTTGTAGTTCAGGCTGGCTCTCAGCTCACTATGTAGCCCAGGCAAGCCTGAAACTCAGCAATCCTCCTGCCTCTGCCTCCCGAGTGCTGGGATTACAGGCGTGAGTCACCATGCCCAGCATTGTATGTGGTTACTGGAATCAAACTCAGGGCCTTGTGCTTACGAGGCAGGCGCTGGAACCACTGAGCTAAATCTCCGGCCCGAAAAAGTAAGATTTTATTCTCCAGTCCTCCAATCTCCATCTGAGATAAATGTGTATTTTAAGAATGCCTATCTAGATAGAGTAACGATTAACACTTATCTAAAAACAATACCATAGAGATTGGAGCCACATGGACCTGCTTTCACTTTCAACCATACTGTTTAAAATTTTCTAAAAGCATTGCTTCTTTCACAGTAAATATTAAATTAAAAAGGCTTCAAATGTAAAGATACTGATATTATAAGCTTATCCCAATGAAATGGACTTATTCTAAATTTTTACCCATGAGTAATAAATTAAGCCAAAATCTAATATTATAACTGCATGGACTTACAAAAGTGTAAGCAATAAAAATTTTAAAATAAAAAAGAATACAATTTAAGAGAGGAATGGGTCTTGTAGCTGACTGTATGTCCTGAGGAGTGACTTCAAACCCAGGTCAGGCCTGAGGACACTGCCTGGATTTGGGGACCGAATTATCTGAAAGGATCAGAGAGTGAGGCTTAGGGGTTACTTAAGGCTGGGGACAGGGATTGTTCTGTCAGGCTTGGCTGGAAAACCTCACAGTCCTTTGAGCATGAGGCAGAATACACAGAAGAGCTTTCCCTGAGTGTCAGAGAAACAACACTGCTCTGATTCCTGACAAAGGTGAAAGACAAGGCCTGAGAGAATCATACCTTTTCCAAGAAACTTAACAGCATCCCAGGATAAACCCCCAAGTAAATATAAGAAAACAAAAATATCCAGCACTCCAAACAGTAAAAAGATAGTGTCAGGCATTCAATTAAATATGACGAGGGGGCCGGAGGGTTAGCTCAGTGGTTCCGGCGCCTGCCTCGCAAGCGCAAGGACCTGAGTTCGATCCCCGGTAACCACATATAATGCTGGGCGTGGAGACACACCCACCAATAATCAACACCGCATACCACAGTGCCAGGCGTGGTGGCATATGCCTGTAATCCCAGCACTTGGGAGGCAGAGACAGGAGGATTGCTGAGTTCGCGGCGGCTTGCCTGGGCACCATAGTGAGCTCAGGGCCAGCCTGAACTACAACGAGAGACCCTGTCTCAAAAGCAAAAAAAAAAAAAAAAAATATGACGAGGCATACAGAGAAAGTACAGATGTGTAATGTGAGGGGAGAGCACTGCAGAGGATATAAGGGCTTATTATATATTTGCATTAATCAAGACAGTGTGGCTTGGGGGAATAGGCGCTTAGAGCCATGGAATGGTTACAGAAATATAACCATGCCAGCGTGCCTGCCTGATGCTGATGAAAGAGCGAAAGCAATTTCCATGGGAGAAGATAGCTTTTCAACACACTCGGGGTGATTGGATGTCTGTGTGTACAGTAATGGTCCTCAGTCTAAACCTCACACCTCACACAAATAGTAATTCAGAATAGACCCCAGATTCACATGGAAAACACAAAGCTGTAACACTTCTGAAAAAGTAAAGAAAAAATTATGAGGACCTAGAGCTAAGGGAGAAATATTCATAAATGGAGTAATATATTGGACCTCATCAAAATTGAAAGTTTTTGGATGAGGATTTAGTTCAGTGGTTCCAGTGCCTGCCTTGCAAGTGCAAGGTCCCTAGTTTGATTACTGGTGCCAAAACAAAAAAACTTTTGGTCTGTGAGAGATCTTGTTAAAAGAATGAAAAGACATGCTACAGAACTTAAGAAAGTATCTGCAAAATGTCATGTCAGACAAAGTTCTGGGACCTAGAATATATGAAGAGCTCTCAACAGGAAACTCTCAACAGCAAAATGCAAAGGGTCCAATCACAAATAGGCAAAAAACACGCAGGCTTTTCACTGTGACAATCACAGGTAGTGCCCAAGCTACAGAAGATCTGCAGATGACAAATAAGCTATGAGACAAGGTTTAATGTCGTCAGCCTTTGAGGAGGACAAACTGAGCCACCACGGTGTGTCACTGTGCTGTGATGACACAGAGTGCTGACAAGAATGAAGAGAAACTGGATCACTAGCCCTTTGCAGCTGGGAATAGAAAACAGCACAGGCGCTCTGAAAACAGTTGATAGTTTCTTAGAAACAAAAATTTTAATTACTCTATGACCCCCAAAATTCCTGGTCTCCTGGGCATGTATTTCAAACTAAGGCCATCTATGTTTACATAAAACCAAAGTGATCCTGCATCTGCTAAAGAAATTAAACTGTAACTCATTTTATGAGGCTAACATTAAACTGATATCAACACCTCACAAAAACATTATAAGGAAAGAAATTTGTCAGTTAATATCCCTCATACAGGGAGGTTCAAACATTCCACACAAAATTTAACAAATCAAAAGCAATAATACTTTAAAAATCTGACATGTCATGACCAAGTTAGATTTATTTATCCCAGAAATGCAAGGCTGCTTTAACACTTGAAAATCAACATAACCCCCACTAAATTATTTTCTTTTAACTGACAATCATTTCAATAGATACAGAAAAACTTTTTCAGAAAAGTACATCCACTATACAGGACATTATAGAGTTTCCTCAGCAAACTAAAATTAGAGTTGGAACATATGATCCAGCTATACCACTGCCAGGTATTTACCTGAAGGAAATGAAATCTGCACTCAAAGAGATACTTGCACACTCATGTTTACTGTGGCAGTATTCACAGTTGCTAAGTTTTGAAATTAGCCTAGATAGCCATTGATAAATGAATGGATAAAGACATTATCACATATATGCAGTAGAGTATTACTTAGCCATAAAAATGAAATCATAATCATTTACAGGAAAATTGATGGTATTGGAGGTCATTGTGTTAAGCAATAAACTCAGACACAGAAAAATAAGTACTATATGTCTTCTCTTGTGGGCAGAAACTACAAAAGAGCAGGGGAGACCTGGAAGTAAAGAATTAAGGTAGGAGGATAAGGGGACAAAGGGAGGAAGGCAAGGAAGAAGAGAGGAAGAGTGGATTCAAACAACATATGGTACACACATGATTGAAAATGTCTCATGAGTCCATTAATTAGCATAATGAATGAATTATAATTTTTAAAAATCCAACATACATTTTTTATAAAAGCTTCAGCAAGATATGAACAGAATAGGCATAGTCTGATAATTAACAAGTATGGAAAACCTATAGCTAACAACATACTTTAGTGGTAAAAGATTGTATTCTTCCTGCTAACATCAGAAAATTGCAAAATGGTCGTGTAATACACCTTAATGGAAGTTCTAGTTATAGCAACAACAAAGAGCAGGAGGAAAAAGCATCAAAATCGGAAAAATGAAATGAAACTGTCTTTATTTTTGTTCAACATGATCACTTACATGAAGTCCAATGTAATACCCAAAGAAGTAGTGGAACTAATCATTGGATTTGTCAAGATTGTAAGTTACAAAGGGAAATATCAAAAATGAATTTCATTTCTATATATTAGTAAAGAATAATTGAAAAAGCTAAATGGAATAATTGACAGTAAATCAAAAACCTGAATTATGAAGAGATTCATCTGTCAAAATTTGTGAAAGGCCTTTATACAAAGCACTATAAAACCTTGCTAACACACATATTGTGTGTATGAATAGAAAACCTGACAATACTAAGTTGTCTGTTTTTTCCCAATTGACCTGTCGACTCAAACACAAGCTCCATTAAAATTCTGGCCAGCTTTTTAAAAGGAAAAATTGGTAAACTGAATCTATGGAAAGACATAGTAGTTAGAACATGTTCTTTAAAAAGAACAAAGTCAAGGGACTAACAACCTAATATCAAGATTATCTTAAAGCAACAGTAATCAAGAAAGTGTGGTATTAGTAAAAAGACACATAGATCAACAAAGCAGAATTAGAAAAATGAAACAGGCTAACATGCAGAATTACAAATTTTCAATAAAAGCAATTTACTTGAGAAGTTTTAGCCCACTGTTCCCAGCAAATGATGTTGGAACAACTGGGTATTTGTAAGCAAATAAATAATTTTGCTTTATATTTCACACTAACTTAAAATTAACTTAAGATGGTTTGTGGACCTAAATAAAAACTTACGTTTTACTCTTCTATAGTAGAATATATGAAAAATTTAGTTAGAGAACAATTTTTAAAGATAGTATATCAAAAGTATAATCCTAAGAAAAATAATTTGATGTATTAGAATTAATTAAAATTAAAAATTTTCTCTTAAAAGACAATGCTATGATAATGCATAGAAAAGCTGTGGGCTGACAGAAAATATTCTCAAATTATACTATACCTAATAAAAGACTTTAACCAGAATATATAAAGATTTCTCAAGTCCTAATAATGAGAAAAACTCAAAATATGAAAAAAGATCTAAAAAGACATTGCCAAAAAAGACATGTACATGGCAAATAAGAACATGAAAATATGCTCTGTATCATCAGCTTCATTACTCATCAAGGAAATACACATTGACTGTGATTAAATATTGTCATGCAGGTCTTAGCATGGCTACAATTAAAATGTTCGAATGTGTGCAAGGATGCGGAGGAACTGGCTCTCATATGTGCTGGGGGGTGGTGGTGAATGTACAACCATTCTGGAGAGCAGTTGGTGTCTACAAAAGCTCAGTGTTGCCATCTGAATGACCCAAGCATCCCACTCGAGCTTACCGAAGAGAGATGGAAACAGATGTTCAAACAAAAACTTGGATGGAAGTATTCATAGCTTTACCTGTAATATGCCAAACTTAGGAATAACTACCCACAAAGATTTGAACGGGTATATGGACATTAATAAGTGGTGTATGGTAGAATATGCTCAGCAACAAAATGAATGGTTAGTTCACATTACAATGAGTGCATCTCAGAATAATTATATGAGTGAAGGAAGCCATACAAGAAAAAGCATGTATTATGTGATCCCATTTATATAAAATTCTGGAAAATTCTAAAAACTGTGTAGTGGCAGAACACTTAGTAGCTCCTTGGGAATTAGGAAAAGAGATTGAAAGGAAGATTTGCAGTGGAGTACAAGGAGCTTCTTGGGGTATCAGCATGTCCCTATCTTCATCATCACTATTTCATGTATGAATCTCCAAACTTCCCTAGTGGTAAACTTTATATGTGTTCAGCTTACTGTATGTGCATTGGATCTTCATGGAATTGGCTAGAAATGGTCCCATGAAATTTTTGAGATTTTTTTCCCCACTACCATTGGTTTTCTGTTATAAGTGTCTCAAACTGGCACTCACCTCATACTGTGTTCTCTTTTCATTTGGGCAGAATGGAGATCTGACACTTTTGCTCCAGGAAATGGAACAGGGACACAGTGACCTGGAGAAGGTGCAGAGCCTCTATTCTGAGTGCCTGATCATGGACTGGTGGTACAACGCAGAGAAGGACAGTGACAGCAAGTGAGGGTGCCAATGCCTGGGACCTGGGCCAGGGTCATCTCGGATCCTTGCTCTGTCTCCTGAATACTCCTTTCTGAAAATGGGAAACTTCTTTCAGTGAAATACTCACATTATCTGACTGTTGACTTTTGTTGTTGTTTGTTTTTTTGAGAAAGAAGGTCTTGCTATGTAGTTTAGGTCGGCATTGAACTCGCTTTGGAGCCCAGGCTGGCCTGGAACCAGGCTGGTGATCCTCCTACCTCAGTCTCCTGAGCCCTGGGATTATAGCTGCATACTGCCACACCTGCTCACAGCATTAGTTTTTTCATATCTGAGATGCATTTACATTGATACGTTTTTATAAACTCAGCAAATTTGAACGAGTAAAACTAATAATTGAGTTACACTGAAATGTAAATTACCTCTCTATATTTTAGCTAGTAACCCATTTATCTTGTTCTTCCTGTTTAATCAAATTTAAAATCTTAGGACAGAATGGCCAGCGGTTTCTTACAAGTTGAATCAGTCAGTTGACTGTATCCACTCTTTGATTGTGTAGTAGATAAAAGTCTTTTCTTTTGTTCTTTTTTGAGAGCTGGAAGGAGTGGAGAAACATTTTAATGTTCCACCTGGTGGAGGTTCGGATGAGTCACCTAACCTTGCCGGGCCTCAGCTCCGTCATCCACAAAGAACAGGGGGATAGTGGGAGGGAGAGGCCGTGAGCTGGTTACAGGGGTGCGCCTGGCGCCTGAGTGCTCAGGCTTCATTAAGATCAAGGGGAGAGTGAAACGCTGCTCCTGTTTACAGCAGTACTGTGCTTTCAGTAAGTACTCTTAACCTAATGCCTGGGGGGGGGGCTGATCAGATCTTTGGATACCTTGAAGGGGACAGGGGAACAAAGAGACAGACAGCAGTCAGAGTACAAAGGGGGCCAGAGGAACCTATCTCTAGCGGTCAAACTCCATAAACTCCGTGGTTATTAGTGTGCAGCAAGCCAAGGGGAGGGGTGTTTTGCTTTTCTTGGAGCACAACTGGAGAGGGGTGATAAAAAATGAGGACAGGGCCGGAGATTTGGCTCAGTGGTTCCAGCACCTGCCTCGCAAGTGCAAGGTCCCTGGTTCAATCCCCAATAACCACATACAACAATACTGGGTGTGGTACGCCCACTGGCAATCAGTACCACATACTACAGATGCCAGGCTTGGTGGCTCAAGCCTGTAATCCCAGCACTCGGGAGGCAGAGACAGGAGGATTGCTGAGTTCAAGGCTTGCCTGGGCTACATAGTGAGCTCAGGGCCAGCCTGAACTACAAAGCGAGACCCTGTCTCAAAAAAAAAAAAAAAAAAAGAAAATGAAGTTAATACTTACAAAAGGAGCAAGTGAGTGGGGATTAAGTCCTTCCTCCTATCAGACTCCTGCTTTTTTTTTTTTAATTTGCATTGTCCTCAGCAGATGTTACCCTGGCTTAGCTGTGCCATGGAAACATGCAGCCTTCCATGTACCTCCCTATTCCCAAAGCAAGTCACACGGGCCCCCACCAATCTGTATTTCTCATGGCTGCTTCTTGACAACCTAAGAAGCTTAGGAAACGTTAACTCTGCCTAAACTGCATTTTCCTAGTTTCCCAAGACAGGAAAATACTTAATAGCTGGCAGATCCTTTTCCAAACATCTGCTGAGAATAAACCCTGCACTGGGGTGCAGAGTTGCACAAGTAAATGGAACCTTGATTCCCTGGAAGGTTCACAGAGTCACACAAGGGCCATAGCCCACAGCGAGGGCGCTCCGAGGATGACTGCGGTGGGTGTGGGTTGGGTTGGAGGGGCTGGAGGAGGAGGGAGAACCTCCTTCACGGAGCTGGAGCAGGGGACTGTCCTGAAAACCTCCCTGTCTGTGGCTGCCGTGTTCAGAGACGGAAGTGTCAGCACCAACACGGGAGCTTTCCCGACCCACCCTGCCTGACATCTTCTCTGTCAGTTTCGGGGATCTCTGGCCTTCTGGGAGGCCTGAGGCAGGAGTGTCTCTTCTCTGGCTTTTGTCAGAGTTGTGGTTGACACTTAGGTTAGAGCTGTGGGTTTCTGTAATCTTTCTGTGTTTACACCGAGCTCTGTCACCCCAGGCGGTCGGTGCACAGGTGAAGTTTCTTTCCTCAAGTGTAGACAGGAAAGAGAAGAAGTTAGGGAGGATTGAGTGACTTCCCTAAGGTTGTGCATCCGGGAAGGGACAGACCCGAGGAGGCCAGGACTTTGGACTCCCGCCCACTCTCCTGCCTGAGGCCAGGACAAATGACTGTTCTTACATTAACCCAAATAGAGGAAGGCTTAATTTCTTTAAGTTTTCAATGTTTAGAATGAATGTACTATTTGAAATCTCCTATCCTGATGAAAATTTTCTTTTTCTCTCTTCCTCTTCTTTCTCCTTCTTCTTGGCTTACTTTTTATCCAACTCAAAATAGGCATCAAAAGGAAATCTCTTCAATGGTTTCAACTCCAGAAAAATCTGCACAACTTCAGTCTGATGTTGAATCAACACAATCCTCATCCCCAAATATGTCGAAAGTACCATGGGATCTTTCAAGTCAAAAGACTCAGAAAAAGAAAGTCCTCCATGCAGGTATTGGTGATAAAATGACTTGACTCTTTACTGCTCTTTCTTTGGTGCAAGAAGATAGAATAAAACTTAACTTCCAGAGTATTCTGTTAAAGCCCTAAGCTTAGGGAGGTTACTTGTGTTATTAGTGCTGTACTGGGATCAAACCCAAAACTGTGCACATTAAATAATCATTCTCCTGCTAAGCTACATCCTCAGCCCCTTGTGAGGTGTTTGTCTGTTTGTTTGAGACAGGGTCTCGCTTTGTAGTTCAGGCTGGCCCTGAGCTCACTATGTAGCCCAGGCAAGCCTCAACTCAGCAATCCTCCTGCCTCTGCCTCCCGAGTGCTGGGATTACAGGCTTGAGCCACTATGCCCGGCTGTTTGTTTTTTGAGACAGGGTCTCACTTTGTAGTTCAGACTGGCCCTGAGCTCACTATGTAAACCAGGCAAACCTCAAACTCAGCAATCCTCTTGCCTCTGTGCCCCAAATGCTGGGATTACAGGTGTGAGCCACCATGCCCAGCATTTGTGGTATGTGATACTGATTGCCAGTGGGCATGGCCACCATGCCTTGTATTGTAGTAACCACTACTGGAGATGGAACCAGGGAGCTCACGCTTGCTAGGCAGGCGCAGGACTCACTGAGCTAAATCTCCAGCCCCCTTGTGAGGTTTTACAGTTGAAATTTTATTAAGGTAATTTTATGCTCACACGATACCATGGACCTACCCTGCATCCTACCTTGTCTAATGTTGATATCTTACAAGGTAGTATCACAGGATTAAAGCCAGGATATTGACACTGAAACAATCCACAGGTCTTATTCAAATTATTCCAGGTTTGCCTGTTGCCATTTGTACAAATAAAATGTGTGTATACTGTGCTCCTGACTGTGTTTAAGTCTGTACACTTTTGTAACTTGTGTGGACTGCATCCTTCCATATGATTTTAGCTGTGTCTTTATCTAACTAAAAGCACATGCTAACTGAGGAAATTCTCTACATTCTTAGCTTTCTGAAACATTTTGTCATAGTCTTTTTCTGTGTCAATTGACGTGTGATTTTTCTTCTTCAGTCTATTTATGTAGTCAGTTCCACTGATTTCAACTGTCAGGGTAGCCTTGTATATCTTGAACACTTCCTGTAGTCTTTTACCATATTGCTAGATTCCATTTGCTAAGATTTGTGTAACAAAGTTCACATAACAAAGTGACTCCAGTTTTGATGTCAAGCTAATATTGTCCTCATCAAATGAATAAGGAAATTTTCACTTCTCTTCTCTTTTCATAAATTGATATAATTCTTTGGATGTTTGGTAATTATCAAGGAATAGCCTGGGCCAGAGATTTCTTTGTCAGGATTTTTTTTGAGAATTCAATTTATCGGGATTGAGGATTTAGCTCAGTGGTTCTGACATCTGCCTGGCAAGAGCAAGGTCCTGAGTTCAATCCCTAGTACCACACACCACAGTGCTGGGGCATAGTGACTCACACCTATAACCCCAGCACTCAGGAGGCAGGGATAGAAGGATTGCTGAGTTCGAGGCTTGCCTAGGCTACATAGTGAGTTCAGGGCCAGCCTGAACTACAAAGCAAGACCCTGTCTCAAAAAACTAAAAGAAAAAGAAAACAAAGAATTCAATTTATCCAATGGTTTTAACATTATTACCTATTTTACTGGGTTTGGGAATTTTGTGGTTTTTGAGACTTGGTCCATCTTTTCTCTAGTTTGTCAAGTTTATGAGACTTAATTTATGAATTAACAAGTTAGTACTTGTTTAAATTATGAGTTTCTGAGTTAAAATTTGTTGTATTCCTTTAACTTTTCAGTGTCTTTAAGACTTGTAGTAACAGCCCCTATTTCATTCTTGATAATAGTGTTTTGTATCTGTCTTCTGTTTTTCTTCAGTCTTGCTAAATGTTTTATCAGTTTGGTTTTCTATTTGTTCAAAGAGAATTCATAATTGTTCGTTTGACATATTTGTCAGATAATTCTAACTTCAGACTCATTTTGGTTTAGTTATTGTTTTTTCAAGGTGTGATTTTCATAGTTCTTAAAAGGATGAATGATTTTTTAAAATAGCATCCTAGATGTTTTGTCTATACTAAGGACTCTGAATTGCATCTAAATCTCCTATGTGGAAAAGTCACACCATTTAAAGTCATCATCTCTGCCCTGATTTTGTAGGCTGTGGTTCCAGTGGCAATCTAGTATTCATAGCCTTTGTGACATTATTTTGGTGCTTATCCAGAGCTTCTCCTTGTCCCTGCACGAATATCAGGCCTGAATAGGGTAGGGATGGGGTGGCTCCTCCTAGGGCTGCCTCTTGGGCACCCCCTGTACCAGCCAGAAGCAGAGATGTGGAGCTCATAGGGGCCCAGAGGCTTCCTAAAAGGGGCCATTTGCTGTACTCCCTCTTGTATGATTGCTACCAGCTCCTGGTGCCTCTGTACAAGGGAGGAGCTTTCTTGGCCCATGAAGACAAATGGCCTTCCTGTGCCAGGCCGCTTGTGTGACTGTGCCCCTTTTGCTGATCTTGCCTGCCTATCCTATCACAGGAAACCCGAGTTTCACTAGAGCTTGTCCGAAGCATTTTAATGGCTTCTGTCACTTTCAATATTCCTCTTAGATTGGGATCCTTGGTGTTGACAGGCAACTATGTGCTGAATTTTAATTTCATTTCCATTTTGATGGTATCCAAATACTGAAATGTAGTGAGTGACTAGAGAGAGTTTGCCGCATAGTTAAACCTGGAAATGCTCCCAGACAAATATGTTTTCAATCAGTATTTGCAAGGGCGGGACTAGTGCAGCATTTGTGCTTGGGGGCTTTGAGTGTTACATTTCATTTGCATTTAGCACAATTGTGTGTCTGCTTGTTTTCGTGACTTTGGCCAAG
Organism: Thryonomys swinderianus; assembly: GCA_004025085.1. Classification (NCBI taxonomy): domain Eukaryota; kingdom Metazoa; phylum Chordata; class Mammalia; order Rodentia; family Thryonomyidae; genus Thryonomys; species Thryonomys swinderianus. Next base: position 15,921 of record PVIC010029470.1, read on the forward strand.
GTGACCTGCCACTGTGGCCACCCCAGGCGTTCCGCTCTCTTGTGTGGGTCATTGATCTCTTTTGATCACACACACAACTCCCAGGAAAACTTATCTTTTTAAACTCCTGGTTACAGAGCAGCCTAGACAGGATTCTCCTGCTTTTTGCCTAGAAAAATGGTGACTGTCAAATAGCACACTCCCACCTCCTTGTGTGGAGAGCCTTGTATCACTCTTCTGTCCAAAAGGTAGACAATGTGCAGGTCTCTAGCTAATGCTCCTGCCAGTGACCTACTTTCTTGTAAGAGAAGGAAACTGAGTCCCTAAAAACCAAATGCTTTCTCCAGCTGGTGGCAGAAAAGGAAGCCAAAGAGGTTGAGGTATTCAGTGCAGTGCACCGTTGCTGGCTTGAAGATGGTAGGGCCATGTTGGCAGTGATGCAGGAGACTTAGGGGATCAGAGAGGCCCCTGGGCTTGAGCCACTAAGGAAATAGAGACCTCATCCCACAACTTAAGGAGGCACATCCTACTGACAACCTCACTGAGCTTGGCAGTGTATTTCTTCCCAAGAGGGACACAGGTTGAATTCAGATCCTGCAGCATTTGGTTTGTGGCAGCGTCCCTGCCCTCTGACCCTGGGGAATTAAAATGTGTTCTTGTTCCACAGATCCAGTGTAATAGTTGTATCTTTAAAAAGTCTCTGCTTCTGCCCCAGATTCCTTTAACTTCTCCCCTTCTGGTACAACAGAATCAACCAAAACCAGCCTCCTCAGAAAGCAAATGTTTGCCTTCAGGAGCTCAGCCTTCAGACACAGGAAGGAAAGCCTCTCTACCTCCAGCACCTGGAGCACCGCTCTGAGTGACAGAGGCAAGTGCTAGGGGACCCTCTCTCGGGGAACCTCTGGCCTCCTTTTGCCCAGAGTCTCTATTCCGGAAGGACCTAGGTGGAGATGTCTGGGTGAGACGAATCATACTTTAAATGCTCCTAGATACTTCCTTTGCAAAGGGTCCTAGTAAAAGCTCCAGTGCATGGGTTTGGGGACTAGACTCGTGCTACCTGTACTCGGGCATTTACCACATGCAGTTCACACACTCTGGTGCCAGTGTTCATGCCTGCTGCCAGCTTTCAATGAGAAACTCTCGTATTTCAGAATAGATCTTTTTCTTCTCTTCATTCACAGATGGCCCCCTCAGATAAGCTGCTTTGGTTCAAATTACACATTTTGGGGGCTAAATATGAGGGAAATGTAACTTGTCCATGCAATGTTTATTTTTATTGATAAATGCATTATTCTTAATAAGTTTTTTAAATGGAAGTCCTATAGTATTTGCCTATATTCCAAATAGTTGTTAAGTAATAAATCCCAAACACACACACAATCTCCCAGATATCAGGAAGCACCAAATGACAAAGGTACACCTGTCACTGCTCATCACAGTTAATCAAGCCCACCCTCCTGGGTGCTACCTCTGTGGGTCTATGCCTCACTTCTGATTAGCCTGCTGTTACGTGCACATCCTGAGGGTTTATTGTATGATGAATAGGACAGGATTTCTTAGAATATGGGTAAGATGTGATTTCTTTTTTGTTGTTGTTGTTGTTGTTTTTTTGAGACAGGGTCTAGTTTTGTAGTTCAGGCTGGCCCTGAGCTTGCTATGTAGCCCAGGCAAGCCTTGAACTCAGCAATCCTCCTGCCTCTGCCTCCCGAGTGCTGGGATTACAGGCATGAGCCACCACACCCAGCAAGATGTGATTTCTTGGGGCCAGAGGGTTAGCTCAGTGGTTCCGGCGCCTGCCTCGCAAGCGCAAGGTCCTGAGTTCGATCCCCGGTAACCACATACAATGCTGGGTGTGGAGACACGCCCACCAATAATCAACAGTGCATACCACAATGCTGGACGTGGTGGCTCACACCTGTCATCCCAGCACTCGGGAGGCAGAGACAGGAGGATTGCTGAGTTCACGGCGGCTTGCCTGGGCACCATAGTGAGCTCAGGGCCAGCCTGAACTACAAAAGCGAGACCCTGTCTCAAAAGCAAAAAAAAAAAAAAAAAAAAAGATGTGATTTCTTAACCAGCTCCTATCCAAGCACCCCTCCTTATACATGCTTCTTGTTCAATGGCTAATAATATTCCTTCCCATTTTTAATCTCTGTGAGATATAAGGATACACACCTAAAATTCTAAATATTAATTTCAGAACTTGAGCTTATAGCTAAACAGTTTTCCACATAGAGCTGAGGGCCCACAAAATGAACCGAGAGCATCTAAAGGGCTGGTCAAATCTCTCCTCTGTAACAGCAGAGAGTGTAATGAGATTGACACTAAACAACCATTCGTTAATGGTGTTTATGGGACATTTGGAATTTGTTTTCTGCAGACAGAAAGAATGAGTGTGTCTGATTCTTGCAGGGACCGATCTCAGTGGGCCTGGGGGGAGGGGGACTGTACTGTCTTCACCATGCCTTGGTCTATAAGGGTAAATTCCAAGCACATCCTGCCCGAGAGTCCATTCTGATGGGTCCAGGTGTGGTCTCTGACAGGTGTCCACTCAGAAGGCTTCCGTCAGGGCAGGACTGACCCAGGTGGTCCTTTTGCATTTTGATGCAAAGAGGATCCAAATAAAGGGATAAAGGGGAAAGTACAGAGCTGCCCCTTCTCTCCTGCAGAACGGAGCACCCTGCTGCCCAGCGAGTGTCTGGATGACAATTTGTGGGGAAGATGGACTCGCGAAGGGAGCCCAGCTTACGATGGCGAGTGAGCACTCTGACTTGATATGTTGTGTTTGTGTCCAACCAAGTGGTAAGTTTCCTAACACGATCATGTGTTCCCAGCTCTTCAGAGATGTCCTCGGCAAACTGGCTGCAGACCCATGGCCTGGCAGCCAAGAAACTCACCCTCATGGATGCCTTGTCAGTGACAGCAGTACCCCACAACCCCACCTACGTCCCCATCCTGGATAAGCTTGTTGTCTCCAAGGTCTTTGACGAGGTAACTAGATTGTCCTGGGGTCCCTGCTGGGGGGGATTTATTTTATCTTCTGCCCAAATGCAAAGCAATCTGTTTCAATCTCTTATGCAGTTGTAACAGAAACATATTTCAGCCACTGGAGAAAATTATTTGTGAAGGCAGAAACAGGGAAAAAGAGGCTTTTAGAATTCTAGTTAAACTGGGCAAACAGCCATCTGCGGCAGTCCTGTTGGAACTGTGGTGTGGCAGAAGTGTCTGGAAACTCTGCATCAGACCTAGAGGCGAACAATAGAGGCTGAGAGGCCCAGGAGGCAGTTTGTATTTCATCCTCTCTGAAGGGGCAAACGTGGAGGAAGGTGAAGTGAGTGCAGCTGGCTCTTGGTACCTGGAGGTTCTTTATCCACATATTCAAACAAATATACAGGAAAAACTGCATCTGTACTGAACACATGTAGACCTCCCCTGTCCCCCAGTCGATCCAGTATAATGACTGCGTACATAGCACTTCTGCTGGGTTAGGTATAATGGGCACATGGTTTAAAATGTGGGGGAGACGCACACATGAGGAGCAGAGACCAAGGCTCTTGATACAAGGGGCCTGAGCATCTGTGAATTTTGCAGCAAGTGGGAGAAGAGGAGCTGGACCACTTCCCCAAGGACAGTTGCACTAGAAAGTTACCAAGGAACCTCGCAACGGGGCATCCAGCCCCGAGTAAGAATAATACACTGGAGCAGCCAGGTTGCAGTGGGACAAGGAACACTAAGGAAATGTGACTAGGAAGGTCCACTTTGTTGGCAAGTAGAACAGTGGCTTCATCACAGCGTTTCTGGCAGGTGGAGCCAATTATGCTTGAAAGCCCTTTTGCATGCTGCAGTAGTCACAGGGAAACTGGTGAGATGGCTGGCATTTGCTTCAACATCATCTTGGCCAGAAGTTGATAACCGCCAAAACTGGCTAATAAAAATATTAGAGACAACTCTCAAACCCTTTTTTCTGTTTTAAATATATTTGAGGGCTGGAGATTTAGCTCTGTGGTTCCGGCAGTTACAGCTTTTTGAGATCTGGGCCTGGTGTTTTCTGAAAAGTAGATAGTTGAATGGAGCTGAAAAGGAAACACGTTTGCACCCGCCCGCTTCACTGAGAATCCTGATAGACTCTTTCTCCTCTGCTCTGCATGCGGCCATATCTCTGGGTAGAATTGCGGACTGCTGCTTGCCTTTGTCCCAGGGCTTTGTCCCATTCATGGATGGGCTTATGCATGGGCTCTTGCTGCTTCTAGAACACAATACTGTTTTTGTTTTCAGTTTCCCAGACCAGCATCAACTCTGTCACTTTGGAAATAAAATATTGAGCAGAGAGGTTGCCCTAGCAACCCTTCATTATAGGATGTGAAATGGGCCAGATAATTTTATCTCAACTCTTTGAAAAAGATTCATTTATCGCCAAGTCATATATGGAATAAGACTGCTTTAGCTCTTTGATAAGCCCAAGAATCCAAGCTAAGGCCAATTGCTTTGAAAAAATTAAGTAAGTTGGGAGGATTGGTCTGTGGTCCTGAGGTCCATGTCATCACCCTCCCCGTCATCGTCACCACCATCATCATCACTATTGTGTGTTCCGCAACAACCCAGCAAGATTCCTGCTCTGTCCTACTCTGGGTTCTAGCTCTGGTGAATTTGTACCGCAGCTCTGTGATTTACCGCGGAAGGACCACGCATGGCATGATCCTGATCTGGGCCAAAGCCTCATCACTTACTGGGCCCGAAGGGAAGCATTCAGTATCACTAGTTATCTCACCTAGAACTCATGGCAGCCCACAAGTGACTGCTCATTGTTTAGCTGACATTAGATGCAGAGGTCCGGTTTGCTGTTGAAACTGTGTATTCTGTTGCTTTCAAATATGGTAGAATTGAATGTAAAGCCATACACTGATTGCAAAGCTTTTCTTAATTAAAAGTGTAAAATGACAGTATATATGACAGGAGACTGGCAAACACAGGTAAGTGAAAAAAGAAAGCAGGAGAGTTATAGCTCCTCCAGGGAGGAGTCTCTGCTGGTTGTCTGACCAGATCTTTTTTTTTTTTTTTTTTTTAACTATATAGCCCTTGTTCATTGGTTTTGTTTTTACCCTAAGATGTCAAACTGAATGCACCATTTTGTATCTGCCTTTTTACTCTGCAATCTACCAAGAACTGCTTCAATGCCAGCATATGCTCATCTAGTTTCTGAAAGTTTGGATTTTAAAATGTGACACGTAGTGTACAAAGCAGGAACACACCTTCATGTGTGTTTGTGTGTGTGTGTGTGTGTGTGTTCTCTTGCCAGTTCACTGACTTCACATTGTTCACTGGAGTGTGCGGATGTTTCGATCTGAAGGGCAAATGTTTAAGCTCCAGCTTTCAGCAGCTTGTGTAACTGCGCCGCTGATAAAGCCGTTGCACCGTATTCAAAGCTCTATTCATCTGGGATTTGCTTAGTGTTTACATCTTCATTTCACTCATCCAGTCAGATTTGCTCTTTGGCCAGTGTGATAACAGACTCCGGAACAGCTGTTGGAAGAACTGAGTTAGTTGAAAAACAGTGAGATTGGCGAGTTCAGTCAGGTATGAACAATAATTATATAAACATTAGTTTTATGTTATTTTCTCTAGTTCAAATATCCTCAAAGGGTATTTCCCTTTTAATGATAATTTAAGGATGAATTTTAATAATTGTACTAATATTCAGCATTTCTTACTTGGGCATTTAATAACGTTCATTTTCCTTCTTTTTGCTGTTGCTAAATTAGGAAAAGTAAAACAAGAACAAAATTTTCCACTGCTGTGTGAAGATAGTATTCCTTTTACTATTCAGTTAATCGTTTGTGACTAGTTTTCTTATGGCTGCTAAATGTGTACATATCTTAAAATCTTTTTTACATTATTCAGTCTTAGCAAATATCTTTTAAAAATAACAATCATACTTCATTCTGTGCTTCACTTAACAAGAATTTGCAACCCAAACTTAGTTTATTTATAATAAGATAAACTTTTAAAAAATGTGTGCCTCAGCCATTATTGTAATTTACATATAGTTTTTGCCTTTGTGTATTAAGTGGTTATTTTGTACACTTACTGTGCCAGCAACTATTATTTTTAAAGAGAGAATGATAAAACTAGAAATTCCATTTTACTTAGCTATTCCCCTTCTAGGTATCTTCTGGAAAGAACTAAAGCTATAGTACAGTGGTACATGTATATCCATGTGCATAGCAACACAATTCACAATATTTAAATCTTGGAGGCAGCTAATATGTACATCAACAGATAAATGGATAAAGGAAATGTGGTATTTATACACCCTCGTGTAGTACTCTGCCATAAAGAAAGATAAATTTGAGTCATTTATAGAAAAACAGAGGCAGGTTGAGACCACTGTGTTAAATAAATCAGAAACACAGCTTAAATATCATGTGGTTTCTTTTATATGAGAAACTCAAATTTTAAATAGAGCAAAATAGGGCTGGAGATTTAGTTCAGTGGTTCTGGCACCTGCTTAGCAAGTGCAAGGTCTCTGATTTGATCCCCAGTAACCACATACCACAATATTGGGCGTGGTGACTCACGCCCAACAGCAATCAGTACCACACACCACAATGTCAGGCATA
>PVIC010029471.1:0-22544 GCA_004025085.1 Thryonomys swinderianus
AGGCTCCAGTCTGCGCGACGTGACCAGCTGGGGTCCAGCAGACACCACAGGGACCCGGCCGCCATTCCGTGCACAAACCTCATCCACGAAACAGCACAGCATTTCCTAGTCAACTATGAAACCCTCCTGTGCGTTTTAAATCATTTCCGGACAACTGTACTACAAACAGTTGCTCTGCAGACCGTTTAGGGAATAATAACAAGAAAAGAAGGTCTGTACATGTTTAGAATAGATGCACATTTTAAAAATATTTTCTCTTCATAGCTAACTGAATCCATGAATACAGAACACAGGGTATAGAGGGCCAACCGTACTGCGATTAATATTTTCTACAATGCCTTTCAGAGAAAACAGAGCATCTGAGGAGCCAGCGTACCCACCTTCTTCCGAGGAGACCCCGGCACCCTCCCCTCCCGCCCACCGCTGTCCAGCCCTGGCAGTGCCCATCTCCACCACACTGAAGGCTACAAGCTGCCCTAACGTCGACTGTGAGCTCCAGCCAGGTCTCTGCCCAGTCTCGGCCGGTGCTGGACAATGTTTAGGGCTCTCAGAGACAACACACAGCACACTGCATGCCGTGTGGTCAGCACCACTGTCCAGGGACCCAGGGGTATTCGGTCTCCATGTGACCTTGGGCACAGAGGAAACAGGGTCAGGGGGTCGCAAAGCTACTGGCGTTTTGTGGCCAAATAATGGTCATGGTGGGGGTGCAGAGCTTCTTACACAAACCCGAGGTGCCAGGAGCACCCCACCAGCTGCGACGGCAAAGGAGCCTCCTGGCATGGCCAAGTATCACCATGCCCCAGAGTCAGCAGTCTAACCCAGCACCCCAGGCCCGTCCCCCGCTGCCCTGGCCAGTGCTGGCCAGTGACCCTAAAATCTGCTCTCAGAAGGGGACCCTATGTTTGGCACTGCTGAGTCCTGTCTTCGTCACAGAGCAGAGGCCTGAGGCCACCAGTGACTCCTGTGGGACTGAGAGGGAACAAAAGTCAACACACCCAGGAGGCTGGAAGCGGGAGAAAGAGCCAGAGCTAAGACGTCCTCGGGATCCGGGGCCAGATGGACCCTGGGTAAGGGTTAGGCCACTGGCAAGCAGGGATTTCTGTCCTCTGCAGCCAAAAGTGTTCCCAGAAGTACTAACAAGGAAAAACCGACTTCTCCTCTCTCCTTCCCAGTCACGGTCCTCTTGGGAGCCAGGCCACGGGCGGGGAGCTGGCAGAGCGTGAAGCCGGGTGTCACCTCCCCCCCTCTCCAGTGCGGGGGGGGGCCCCACCCCCACTGTCAGCCCGCGGAGCCCGGGCTCTCCACACACACCCCCGGCGCCTGTGGAAACAGGGTCACGGGGCGGGGCCGCAGGGAGGACACAGGGCAGGCGGGCCTTGCGGCCTCCCTGCTGCATGGAGGACACCCCCCGCGCCCTCCCTCAAGGGCACCTCCGGCAGGTCTCAGCTCCCTTCTCCGGCCCAGCCTGCTGCGTCCCAGTGCTGCAAGAGGGACCTGGGCCGAGGCACTGCCTTCTGCCCCGACACTCCCCGGCCCCACCTCTCCCGGAGGCCATCTTCCAGAAAAACTCCTTGTCCCCAAGTCCTTGACTCAGGTGGGATTTGGCTGTGGGCAGAATGCAGACCTGCAGATTTCTCTGCTAACAACTCCACAACTCCACGCAGTCCCCACACGGCGCGTCCTCCGCTCACAGCAAGTTCAGGCTAAAAATTCGATCTGGGTCTCCCAGGCGCCTGCAGCCTGGGCTTGGCCGGGCGAGACCGGCCGGACGCTCCACTGAGGTCGCTCCCTGAGCCTCGCCGCCGCCCGGTGCCTCACTCCCCGCGTGGCCGCGGATGCAAGAGTCCCTCTGCTGCTTGTTCTTCCCGAGGCTGCAGAAGTGAACCGCACTTCAGCCTCAGATCGGGCTCCCAGCTGGAGACCAGCAGCCTTGGGAGAGAAGATCTCGGCCTCAATCCAGCCGCTCAGTGCTGCTGAGACCTGGCACTCGGCGAACCCTGCGCTGAGCTCACCGGCTCTGCGTCCTCTGCACAGTGCGCGGCTGCTCAGCCGATGTTACTGGGCCACACACCACAGCGCCCACAGATCGGCTCTGGGGAAGCTGGTCAATCTCTTTTATTAAATCCGAAGTTCCGATAACTCTGACTTACGCCCCTCTGTCTGCCGGTGCAGATGAGAGCTGGTGTTCGCCTGCGTGTCGGGGCCAAAGGAAACGCCAACAGCGCTCCGCAGCCTGTTGGACCTGACACAATCGCGCCTCAGAAATTCAACTCGGGTGCAGAAAAACACGAGGGGACTAAAGAATAGTATGCCTGGAAAAGGGAAGGAGAGACTTCTTTTTGTTACTATGTGGGCTTCCTGTTATAATGATCACAGGGCCGGGTGTGGTGGCTCATGCCTGTCATCCCAGCACTCGGGAGGCTGAGGCAGGAGGATTGCTGAGTTCCAGGCTTGCCTGGGCTACATAGTGAGCTCAGGGCCAGCCTGAACTATAAAGCGAGGCCCTGTTTTTAAAAAAAAAAAAGATCAAAGACGACTATTCTGAGATTAGCACCAGGTTCTCAGTGTCAATGGCTCCATCTAAAGGAAATGCTCCTGGTACCTTTGAATACTTTTTTCAATAGTGATTATTGGTTTTTGAATATATTCCTGTGTTCTCATTTAAGTACACAAATAAAAAAGGAAGTATGTATTACAGAAGAATCACGCCATCCATCTAAATTACACAAATGCACTATTTGTGGGGGCTGGGGTCAGGGTCTCACTATATAGCCCAGCCTCTAGTTCATTGCAATCCTCCTGCCTCAGCTTCCTGAGCACTGACATTAAAGTCATGTGCCATCAAATTATACAAATGTATCTTGCAGGGGGAATCATACTTTAAGGCTGATCTGTCACAATAATGCATAACCCTGCAGTAATTATAACAGTAACAGTATAATAACTACTAAGTGAATTTTAATAAAACCAAAACATCTCATAAAAGGTAGGTACTTTAGACAAATTAATTGTACCATTGACGCAAATTTAATTTTTCTTAATATTGATATATTTAAGTAGAAATAAAACATAAAAGTGACTGTGCAAATTTTTAAAATATCTGTGCAAGAATCCTTATTTCTACCAAGCCTGCGAAAGTTGTTCGATCTTTTTTTTTTCCTTTAAAACACACTGCTCTAGAAGAGGAAAACAGAATCCGCTCATCTAGAAGAACTGGAAGCTCAGAGTGGTGACAGCAGCAAATGAACAAATTCTGGAGCCAAGCTCGCCGAGCCAAGCCTGAGACTCAGCACAACTGCCCCCGTAAAGGGGCATTATTTATTTCAGGCAAGAAGCAGGTGGGCAGAGCCACACACTCATGTCCTCAGGAAGAAGGTTTAATGGGGGGACCCACTGCAGCTCCCATCTGTCCCTCTTAAACAGAAGCTCTCTTTCAACAAATCTTTCCTCTTCTTTTTTTTTTTTTTTTTTTTTTTGAGACAGGGTCTCTCTTTGTAGTTCAGCTGGCCCTGAACTCACTATGTAGCCCAGGCAAGCCTCAAACTCAGAAATCCTCCTGCCTCTGCCTCCTGAGTGCTGGGATAACAGGCGCGAGTCACTATGTCCGGCACTGTGGTGTGTGGTCCCAGGGATCGAACTCGGAACCTTGTGCTTGCGAGGCAGACGCAGGAACTACTGAGCTAAATCCTCGGCCCCAATCTTTCCTACTCTTAACCTCCCTTGTTCCTAGAATTCATTCTTCAATTTTAAAGAACACAGACTCACATGTCAGGTGTCTGGCAGATTTAAAACTAAAGCAAAAACAAAACCCGCCCTTCATCAGTTTGAGAAGGACTCCTCTGGGGAACAGGCTGAGGTAACGCTGCGGGGTTCGGCAGCCCTGAGTACCAGGAAAGCAATGAGCGTGCAAAGGAAGCACAGGAACCGGCCGCCGCAGGCTGAGACCACCATGTTCTGGCCAGAGAAGGAGCCGCCGCCCTGGATGGGGGGATGTAGAGCCGCCTGTGCTGCGAAGCCTGAGTCTCCTCCCCGTGGGCTGACGGCTCTCAGGACGGAGGACGAGGTAAGAGGTTCACGAGACTCAGCCACGCCCGCAAACCCGGAGCCTGAGGGCCCTGACCTGTGGGATCCTGCATTCCAGGAAATGCTGAGCCCACGTGACAAAGACCACCACACACCGCACAGGCGGCCTTTTCCTGGGAGGGAAACAGTCCCTCGGCCACGAGGGCCCCAGCACGGCGGCACCAGCGCCTGGGTAAAGACCGACCAGACTCCAGCCACCAGCTAATCCTTGGGACCCCCCGTAGCTCCCTGCGCTGCAGTTTCCTCTCTTGCCTCTAACTTTACAATTAAAGGCTTTTCTGTTAAAGAAGAAGAAGAAGGTTTAATGGGATGCTGAGGCAGGAGGATCCTCGAGAGCTTGAGGCTATGTTCACAAGAGAAGAGAAACTGGGGAGGCAGAGGAAAGGCAAGAAGGGAAGGAAAGCTTATGTATCTGGGGGTGGGGTGGGGCTGGAGGGAGGACAGGGGAATGGGACAAACGAGAATCGTGTACAGGCACCAAGTCTCAATGATGAGTGTGACTGTAGTGTGTTCCTGCAATGTTCCGATAAAATCAATATAGAAAAATTGTGAGGCCAGTCTGTGCCACACAGCAAGTGCCCATCTGAAATAATAATAAAAACAAAGAACAAGCCACAGGACCAAATACACCTAAAAGGAGAAAGACTCTTACTATTTTCATCTGTCCCATTGAAAGCAGTTTGCTCAGGTCCTCAGTGGGACAGTTGCCCTCCTCCGACCCCACCAGGGACGTCGGCGGCCTCTGGAGACACGTCTGGCTGTCCCGGGAGAGGCCACGTTGCTCACGTAAAGGGCGGAGGCCAGGGAAGCCCCCTGACTACCCAGAGCTGTCAGAACAACCCATTCACACCTTCACCTGGAACCAAATGCCAAGGGTCGAGACGAAGAAACAAGCTGGAAGTGGTGGGGCATGCCTGTGAGTCTAGCACTCAGGAGACTGAGGCAGGAGGATTGCAAGCTCAAGTCCAGCCTGGGCAACTTAGCAAGACCCTGTCTCCAAAAAACTGTAAAGATGTTTTAAAGGGCTGGAGATGTGGCTCGGTGCAAAGGCCTGGATATAGTCTCCAATAAAGATTAAGGCTTATTTACCTCAATAATGGTGTTTAACAGGAGGCTGAGGCAGGAAGATCACCACAAGTTCGGGGCCAGCCTAGGCTACACAGTGAGTTCAAGTTCAGCCTAAACTATACAGCAAGACCCTGTCTCAAAAAAAAAAAAAAAAATAGTCAAATGGGGAACAATATCAATTGCCCGGAAGCAGGCTCAGCTCTCCTGGAGATGAAAAGGGCACTTTGGTAATCCTATAAATGCCCCAAACCTAAGCGAGCCAGGGAAGAGGAGCGGGGGAGCAGAAGAGCCCCACACCTAGTCCAGGACGTGTTCTCAGCTTGAACTACAAAGCGAGACCCTGTCTCCAAAAAGAAAAAAATCGTAATCTGAACTCATTCGCAGAGGAGTTCACTTGCTGGGTTATACTGTACATTTTGTGTTGAAAAGTAAATTTCTGCAGCCCCACACTCAACCCTAACTAGATCTGGAAGATGTAAAGTGGCCCAGGCCGCCACACACCCCAGTGGCCCACATCAGCCACCAAGGAAGAAGGCCCGTCGCAGGAAGAAACCCACGCCCTCTTCCGAGCCAAGCGCCGGGGACAGCGTGAGGTCGTGACCTTCGTAAGCCACACGGTTCTGTCCTCAAAGCCTCTGGCCTTGTCCTGGCTTTATTTTCTCGCTGCCTTCCCCAACTCGCAGAGGTCAGAGCAGTTGGGAAAATCCCCAAGAGTTTTTAACACCCTTGACCCTGGCTGACCCCAAGGACCGGCTCAAGCTGCGGGCACTGTGCCCGATCCAGCCCCATCCGAGGCGAGGTGGGACTGGACTCTGCGGCCCTGCGGAGGAGCAGCTGGGTGTGACAGACAGGGCAGCAGGAAGACACCGGATGTGTCCTGCAGTGAGGCTGGGGAGTGAGGGCCGCGTGTCGGGGCCCAAGCACGGCTGGAACTCCGTGTGGTCGTGGCAGGATCAAGAGCCCGGGGCCTCACACGCGGGACTGGTGCCCTCATCGCACAGCCTGGCGCACACGGACAGCACGAGGGTGGGCCTGGCCAGACATGGGGTACACCCGCCGTGCCCTCGCCCGGGGACCCTGCCACAGCAGCGGGAGGGAGACAGCCACCGCTCCGGACCCCGCAGTGCCAACCAGGACAGGCCCAACCCAGAGCCAGGAATGAACGTGCAGCCAATGAAACGAGGGCGCTGCTGGCGGCCCAGGACTGAGAGGACTGAGCGGCTGGTGCGGCTCCCACCCCGTGCGCTGGTCGGCTCCTCACACAGCTCTCCACACAGCCTGCGGAGGCCGCTCTCAGCTAGGGCCAGAGCCCCAGCGGCCACATCTGCTCTCCCTCTGGCGCGTGCAGGGGGAGGAAGCCGCCAGCGAGTGCCCAGGCCCGCGGCGGGAAGGGAGTCAGCAGGTGGAGAGGCGGCTGTCCACCTGCTCCGAGCCCCAGCGCTTTGCCCCGACTCACAGGGGAGGGGAAAGGGCTGTGGTGGCACACCTGGGGCCCACGCACTCTGAGAGGCTGAGGCAGGAAGACTGCAAGTTCAAGGCCAGCCTGGACAACTTAGCAAGAACCTCTCAAATAAAAAATCAGAATCAGAATAGGGGTGAGGATACAGCTGGGTGTGAAGCCCTGCATTTAATCCCTGGCTCCTCACAAACAGGGGTGGGGCCAGGGAAGGGAAACGGCAAGAGAAAGGGAAAGGGTAAGGGGAGAAAGAGTGGCACAACACATTGCCACAACTGCCCCCTCAGTGCGCAGCAGGCAGCACGTCTGGCACCGTCTTGCATCCCGTGTCCAGTGCCCTGTGTTGCCCACAGCCGGTCCTGCTGCACACGACCAGGCGGGACTGCCGAGGCGGGGGGGGGGGGGGGAGACGCGGCGCGGGGCCGCGAGCAGCTGGGTGGCCAGGCGGAGGGGCCGGTCACCCCCTCCAGAGCCCAGCAGGGCGGCTGGGTACCCAGGGCTGCGTCCTCGGCGGCCCAGCCCCGCAGCCTCTGCTGCTGGTTCCCACTCGCCCCCGCTCATCCCGCCATCGCCTGTGTGCTGCGGGGCGGAGACGGAGACGGAGCCGCAGCCTGGGCCCCCGGAGCAGCTTCCGCGCTGGGCGCCAAGAGCGGAGACGGACGCACCTGCCAGCATCAGGGCGCGGATGCACTCGGTGCGGCCCTGCACAGCGGCCTTCATCAGCGCCGTGAAGCCGAACGCGTTCCGCAGCTCCAGGTCCAGGCCGGGGAAGTAGTTCAACAGGTAGCTGGTGATGGTGGCGTGGCCTGGAACGGGAAGTGCGCACGTGAGCGGGAGGGAGACAGAGGGACACAGACAGACGGACAGGCAGCCCGGCCTCCCGCGGGATCCCGGCCAGGCTGCTCCCGGGCCGGAGAGCTGGAAGGCAGAGGGCACGAGCTGCAGGTTCAGCCTCTCCGCGCTCGGCCCTGGGGGCGCGGCCTGGGCCGGGAGGGCGGAGCCGCCAGGCGCTGACAGCTGCCAGGGAGCTGGGCCAGCCCGGTGCGCGCTGGCGCTCTGCTGCTCCTGGGAAGCTGTGACACACACCCGTGCGCACACGCGCGGATCCTCAGCCACAGACCTGCCCTGGGGACACAGACCTCTCCGGAGAGGTCAGCGCCGGCGGGGAGGGGGCGGGGGCGGGGGGAGGGGGAGGGCCGCGCTGAGGAGCGGCCGGAGCAGCCTTGGCCAGAAAGCTCCGCATCAGCACGTTTTGAAAGAGAACACAGATTTCCCCTCCTGCACCTCAAGAAATAAGGCCACGTCGCGCCTTTCCCCAGGGGCAGAGTGTGCAGAGCCCGAGGCTGGGGCGAGCAGGGGTTGGGGTTGGTGCTTGCGGGGAGCTCCACCCTCCAGGAGTGCCTGCGCCCCGGCCACCCAGGGCAGGGCCTGGCTCCTTCGGCCTGACCCTGGGCTAGGGCTGTGCTGGACGTGGCTGGACACCTAGTAACACCCTGGGTCTGTGCCCACGTCGACATGCCAGGAGCTGAACCCTCACCCTGCCCAGCTGTGCCATGACGTTCCCAGGACAGCCAAGGTCCCCAGGGGTCGCCCCACAGAGAAGCTCTGTCCTCCGGCCCGGCACCAGCTTCTGGGTGAACCCCGCCAGGCAGGAGGCAACCCCCAGTCCCTGTGCTGTCCGGCCTCCACCCCGTGGCTGCTGTGCCCTTGTGACCTCCAAGGATGCCCTCGCCCCCAGGTGGCCTGACACCACAGGCCCTGAATCCCTGCAGGACGGGCCCCAGGGGGCATCCACTCATCCCAGCCAGAGACACCCCAGGGAGGCCTCGGCCCCACTCTGGGCAGAAGCTGCCCCTCTGCCCGGGGTCTCCAGAGACCAGATCTCCTCGGCCTTTGCACCCCAGTCCTGCCGTGTCCTGCAAGCAGAGAAATCCTTGCCGAACCTGTGGGCTCCTTCCAACTGTGCCCAGGATGGACCCGGTGTCCCCTCAGAGGCTGCTGTCCACCCGGAGAACAAACCCTGGGACTGGCCATCGCCCCCTTCCAGGTTAAAAACAAGAGCGTGGCCCTGGAAAGTGCCCTCCCGTGCCGGGCTTTGGTCTTATCTTCCAGCAGACGAGGGGTGTCTGTCTGTTTCAATAGCTGTGTCTCTGATCTATTCCGATCTGATTCTGGTGCCGGTGACAGACACGGTCCAGATCAGCCTTCCTCGTCTGGACAGCAGCCTCCCAGCACCGCTTCTGAAGGGGCCAGCTTTCCCACGCCTGTGCTTCCGGCCAGCTTCACACAGATCAGCTGGCTGGCCGTGCCTGGGGTCACTTCTGTGTCCCCTGCTCTGTTTTCCTGTCAGCCTGGTGCTGTTTCTATCAGTGTAGCTTTATAATATGACTAGAAATCGGAGATGGTGAGGACTCCACCATTAAGAATCAAAAAGGGACCACATCAAATGACAAACCATCTGCATAGCCAAGAAAAGAAACGGCAGGGAAGAGAGAGCCCAGAGAACGGGCAGAAACCGTGTCCCGGCTCCTCGACAGAGATCTGACGTCCACGCTGGAAGGAGTCAGAAGCACCGGGCCCACCCCCGGGACGAGAGCCACAGAGAACGAGCAGGTGACGTGAGCACTCTTCTCCGAAGAGCGACGGCCCAGACATGTGTGGAAATGCTCGAGAAATGCAATGCCAAACCGCGCCAGAAAGAACGGGCCTCGCTGGGCCGCCGGGTCCCACTGAACGCCGAGGCTGTGGAGAAGGACCCTGCGGCCCTGCTGGGAACAGTGGGAGCGACCTCAGCCCGCGGAGACTCCGGAGCAAACAGAAACCAGGAACTGCGTCCGACCCAGCTTCTCCCCACCTCGGTCTCTTGCCCACAGCGGAGACGCCCCCTTACGGTGACCCACGCACACCAGGTCCCGAGCCGCTCCCCATGGCTCCGTCTCGGGAGCAGCGTCAGCCGAGGAATGGGTAGAGAAGGAAGCCGTGTGCACGCCGTGGAGCACTACTCTGCTGTGAAGAAGGGTGCGCGTGAGTCCTTCGTAGGAAAACGGGTGCTACTTTAGACTAGACGGCTCAGAGCAACCAATCAGACACGGCTTAAATCCCACATAACTTCTCTTACATAATAACCTCAAAGTATGCATCATGTCTTTAAAGACAGTGGGAAAGACGGAGGCAGGTCTTTTGCAAATGGCCAGGGGATCCAGAGACAGAGGGGAAGCGGGGGGCAGGGGGACACAAAGGGACAGAGACATGTCCAGTGCGCGTTCCCACCCCCGGAGACGAGTGGAGACACTGTGGGAACGGATGGGCGCTAACGGAAAACTGAGGGGATGTCACAAAGCCGCGCGCGAGAAGCTTCAGGCTCACGGGTAGCGCGGCTGGCGGCTTGTCGCCCACCCCGGCCACAGCCCAGCCACAGGGCCCGGCAGCAGGAGCACAGCTGCGCCCCTCCCGGCACGAGGGCCCGACTGTCCTCCCCGGCTGTGCGAAGCAGGGTCCAGAAATTCAGTAGCTCCCCAAACTCAGCTGTCATCCTGGCGGCCCCTCCTTCCCGGGGGGCTCCGCTGTCCCCCCTCAGGGTCAGCACCAACGGGCACAGCAGCCAGAACCTGGTTCCTCCCTCCCGCACCCCGCTGGGGCCCCCACGGAGACGCGCGTTGCCACCCTTTGCCTCTCCGGACCGACTCCTCGCTGGCCCACGGGTGCCCCCTACCGACTGAAGGCGCCGCAGACGCGCGGGGGGCCCCCGGGAGGCAGCGGACGGACCTCACGGCGACCTGTGCAGGCGGCGCCGCGGACCCAGGAAGAGTCACCTGGACCCGAGCCGGCCAGGCTGGGTGGCGCGAGCCCGGCCTTGGCGCCCTGGACCTGGGCCATCTCCGCCCTGCGGCCGCCTGGCCCCCTCCGCCGGGAGCTCATACCCCTGCGGCCGCCCGAGCTGGGGCCCTTTCCGGCTTCTGCTCCCGTGTCAAGGAGCGGCCTGTTCTCTGGCGGCGCCTCAGCCCACGGTCTCTCACCCTTGCCCCGTTCTCGTGAGAGCCTTGTCCTGGACAGGTGTGCTTTGGTTTTAATTTTCATTCCTACCCCAAGCAGGGACCACGCTAGCCATGGGCAGCCCTCCGGAACGCCCCGCCACCCTCGCCCCCAGCCCAGCCCGCTTCGGTCCCGCCTCTCCTGGCTTCCGGTGTCCCCGCCGCCCCGCCACCCGGGCTCCACCCCCGGCAGCAGGACGCGAGTTCGAAGCCAGCCTCAACTACACTGAGGCCGTGTCCAAAAGAAGTGCAGTTCTCCAGAAAAGCCAGCAGAGGGCGCGCTCGACTTCGGAAACGCTGCCCCGGAGCCCAAAGTGGAGAGAGGCTGGCGGAGAGGGCGGGCTGGGAGCAGGGCGACTCCGACTCCGGGAGACGCTGTCTAGAAATAGACACGTAAAAAGGGCTGGGGTGTGGCTCAGTGCGAAGGCCTCGGGTTCAATCCCTAGTATCAAAGAAAACAGTAGCAGCAGCATTTCACTCCCCAGTTCTGGCCCTAAATCTGGAGCCGGCCAAGGGTCCGTGGGACACACCGGAGCCCCAGCCCACCCTGCCCCGCAGGGCGCCAGGCCGCCATGGAGATTCATCATGGCCGGATGGCAAGTGTGAGGACCATGGAGGCCTCGGTGCCCACTGCCCTGGGTCAAGGGGACCCTGGCACCTTCTCACGTCCTCGCTTCCCTCCCGAAGGCCCCCACCAACTGCCCTGGGATAGACCTTGCCAACAGCCCCCCCCGGAGGGGGCACCTGTGCCCCCGTCCCTGCCTCACTGGAGTCCATCGGAAGCCAGGACCCTCTGCTCTACAGACAAAGCCAGGCGCCCTAGCAAATGCCAACAGGCGCCCGTCACCGCGGTTTTGCTGACCACCACCAGCCCCGGAACACTGGCGTCTCCATCGGCCGGCCCGGCCAGGCCTGCACCTGCGGGGTTTTGTCTGTCTGTGTTGCTGAGACGGGCTCTCAGTATGTGGTTCAGGCTGGTCTTGAACTCTCATCGACCCTCCTGCCTCGGGGGCTTCCAGGTTGGTGCCACCGTGCCCAGCCCTTCTCACAAAAGGGGGGCTGGCAGGGACCTGGGCTTCCTCCCTGACGCCCCAGCGCGACTCCCGCAGCCACGTGAGCCGTGGGGGCCGCAGGGGTGGCTGGGACCAAAGACGCAGCGTCACGTATTTCTGGGAAAGTGAAGCGACCCCACCGCCCCGTGGCCAGGCTTGTGCGGAGAGGCTGCCAGACACCCGCACAAGCACGACGCGCCCCTGCAAATTAGAAGACTGGACGGGACGCAGGAGACGCCTCCTTAGAGAGCGGTGGGCTGAACCTGCCTGGAGCGCGGCCGCTGGGAGGAGGGGCCCGCACAGCCCCTCGGCCGCTAAAACTGCTTCCGTGCAGCTTCCCTCCTAACTACCTTCGCATTTCTTTTTCTTTCTTCTTTTCTTGAGGCGATTTCTCGCTGTGTACCTCAGGCTGGCCTGGAACTCACAGCGACCCTCCCGCCTCAGCCTCCCGAGTGCTGGGATTGCATGTGCGCCACCTGGCCAGGAGTGGGGAGCATCTTAGCTGGAAACCACAGCCACACCTGCCAGCCTGGGGCTGCGCATCTGGCCGAGCAGGGTGGGTGGGATGGGGACCCCAAGATGAGCCACACGCAGGCGCACAGGGACGGGGGTTGGGGCCAGGTGGGGCTCGAGGACACAGAACGCGTGCTGCAGCCAGGCCCAGAAGCACACCCTGGAGAGCCCAGCGCTCAGAAGGCTGAGGCAGGGGGGGTCACCTAGAATTCAAGGCCAGCCTGGGGTGCAGTCAGAACCAAACTGACCGTGACCCTATGCTGGTCCGTGCGAGCCCCACACCCGGAGCCCCGGGCTGTCTGCACTCCCAGCGGGGACAGCACTGGCACACCGTCCGCCCCAGCTGTCCACAGCATTTCAAAGGCACAGAGAACAAATGGACTCACTTCCCCAACTCCCCAGGCTGTCTGTCTGTCTGTCTGTCTGTCTGTCTGTCTGTCTGTCTGTCTCTCTCTCTCTCTTTCTGGTGGTTTTGTTTGATGGGTTGGTTGGTGGGTTGGAGGCTTTTGTCTGTTTTTTCTGGTACCAGGGATCAAAACTCCGGCCCTCGTGAACGTGAGGTAGGCACGGTGCCACTGAACTAAATCGTTGGCCCTTTTTTGTTTTTTTAAGACAGGGTCTTGCTATGTAGCCCAGACTGGCCTTGAACTCTCCGCGGTCCTCCTGCCTCAGCCTCCCGGGTGCTGGAGGGCCCCCATCCTCCACGTCCCCACCGGAAGCTGTGACGGCTGCTGCTCGCTGGCCGTCTGTCCGCTCCCCGAAATGTCCCCACAGCCGCATCGCAGCTCGCACACGCCTGGTGCCCAGCCCGCCTCGCCCAGGGCACTCTCTCCGCACCGCTCCTCACAGCCGGCGCGCTACGGCCACCCTGGAGCGGTCCCCCAAGTCCCACCCCCGACGGGTGCACGCCTGCCCACGGACGCCCCCTGCTGGCCGGACCGGGGGCGCCCTGACCCAGGAGCGGACCGCGCAGAAGGACATTCCGGACCAGCGCTGCCCCCCCCACCCGGCACGTCTGCCCTGGCTTCACGCAGAGCTGGGGATACAAACAAGCCTGGGGCGCTGCACGGACACGACTTGCCTCACGCACCTCTGTCCACAGCGCTCCGTGGGCAGCGCGGCCGCGAAGGGCCGCTGTGAACCCAAGAGACCCCGTCCCGGGAAAAGATCATTGGCTTCACCGGGCGTGGTGTGCGCCCCTGTAACCCCAAGGTTCTGGGAGGCTGAGGCAGGAGATTCGCAATCTTGAGCTGGGGAGACGCTGTCTCAAAGTAAAAGATAAAAAAAGGACTGGGAATGTAGATCACTTTGAAAGCCCTGAGTTCAATCCCAGTAACTCAAAAAAAAAAAAAATCAGTTCATATTGTTGGTCTGGGCCAGTCACACACCAAGTGCAATTACAAAAGCACAAGAACAACTGTCTAAAAGGTATTTGAATAGTGCCGGGTGTGGCAGCTCACACCTATCATCCCAGCACTTGGGAGGCAGAGACAGGAGGATTGCTGAGTTCCAGGCTTGCCTGGGCTCCATAGTGAGCTCAGGGCCAGCCTGAACTACAAAGCAAGACACTGTCTCAAAAAAAAAAAAAATTATCTGAACACTGAGTGCTTGTGTGTGTCTGCACGTGCGTGTGTGTGTGAGAGACAGAGACGGACACAAAGAGACAGAGAGAGAATGAGAGAAAGAGGATTTTGTTGAGTAGTCCACACTGGTCTTGCTCTTGCAGGGACTCTCCTGCCTCAGCCTCCCGAGTGCCTGGCTAACTAAACATACCTCTAACGGGTGAAGAGCCAGTCACCCTCGCGATGCACCTGCTTCCTCACCGTGTCCCCGATGCCCAGACTGGCAGCTCTGTGTCCCTAGCGCTGAGGGCAGAGGGCCAGGGTCCCCCGTCTACAGCTCCCGGGCAGGGACAGCAGGCTCTTACCTGCCTGTGCGGCTGTGATCAGAGCCGTGTTGCCCTCGCTGTCCTGCCAGTTGACGTCCATGTGGGGACACTCTGCCAGGGCCACCACGGTGTCCACAAAGCCGTGGTAGCAGGCGACAATGAGGCCGGTCTAGAAATAAGAGGGGACGTGGTCAGAGGGCGGGGCGGGCTGGTGGGCCTGGGGCCTGAGGCCTCCAGGGCAGCAGAGGTGGCCACCAGGGCCCGGCCTGGCCTCCATGATGCTGGCACGCCTGCAGCGTGGGCACCACTGAGGGGCACAGAGGGGCCAGCACGTGGACGGTACCACCCGGGGACGGGGGAAGAAGGGCCACAGTGAGGGAGGAAGAGAAGCCAGGGGGCCCAAATCCCTTCCTGGGCAGTGGGGCTGCCAGCAAAGTAGTCCACGCTGGTCTTGCTCTTGCAGGGACCCTCCTGCCTCAGCCTCCTGAGTGCCTGGCTAACTGAGGCCGGAGGAACGAGGGGCGCCAGGCAGAGCTTGGCGCTGCAGTACGCAGCTTCCTTGAACTATCTTACTTTTAGAGACGGGATCTCACTGTGTGGCCCAGACTGTCCTTGGGCTCGAGGTGATTCTCCTGCCTCGGCCTCTGTGATGCATTTAGAGACGTACACCTGCGCCTGGCACACATTCTATTTTACAGGATCCGACATGGCTTTTAAAATACAACGCACCTGGATGGGACAGTACACGCCTGGAAGCCCAGCACTCCGGAGCTGAGGCAGGAGGACCACAAGTTCAAGCCCAGCCAGGGCCACCCAGTAACCTTCTGAGACCCATCTCAAGATTTTAAAGGGGAGGAGGTTTCTAATGCAGTTCAGTGCGAAGGCCCTGGGTGTAATTCCCAGTACCACCCCCCCCCCAAAAAAAGAAAGAAATTCAGTTATTAAACCACTAGAAGGGGAGGTAAACAAGGGCCACAGCCCCAGCCTCAATCGCAGAACGACCTGCCCAGCTGCCTGGGATGAGCACTTCTAGGCCAGCTCCACAGAGGAAGCTGCTGAAGGCCTGGGGCCCGCGGTGCCCGGGGCAAAATGGACTCAGAGTGTACACAAGTGACAAGCAGAGTTCACTTCCAGGCTCGCATGTCACAGCCCAGCCACTCCGTGCAGATAGACAACCTAGCCTGTCATCCCAGCGCTCAGTAGGCTGAGGCAGGAGGGTCGCTGAGTTGGTGGCCAGCCTGAACACACAGCAAGACTCAAAAAACCCAAACAAAAGTGCCCTAGCAAGAGCCTCCCTTCTATTCCACTCTCCTGCGTTTGCACGGAGTAGCACACATAGGAGACCCTCACCCACGTGTGCACACAGCAGTCCACCACCCGATGCACATGTGGGCACCTCCGGGTCGCATGGAACCCTCGCTTGGCCCACGAGTCCCTGCAGGAGGGAAAAGCAAGTGCTACCTCCAAGTGCAGCGACACCGGCCACCCGCCCGGGCCCTGCCTGGGTGACCGCAGAGCCAGAGGAAGGAGAGTGCACGGCCGGCAGCCGCCTCTGCAGGAAGGAGCAGGGGCCAAACTGCGGCCTTTGGGGCCACACCTGGCACTTACTTCTATTTAAAATCATCAAATACAGTATTTTTAAGGAAATAAAAATTCTGGCAAAGCATACCAATTCTGGCTTGTTCAATTGTATAACTAGTTCATAGGTTGTAAGGAGAGAAGCCTGCTTCTTATCCAAAGGAAGAGTTTTGAGAATATAAATACACCTATTTTTTCTCATTTTAATGTTTCTTGAGACAGGATCTCACTGTAGCCCAGGCTGGATGATCTTCTTGCCTCAGCCTCCCGAGTGCTGACAATACTGGTGTGTGCCATCGAGCGTGGCTAAATGAATTTATGACACAAAATCGATCAGTATGGAACAAATTGTACTTTTCAGGGACCATAGCTTATGATCAACTTTATGAATCTCATAAACAATCCCTAAAATTCCAAGAAAAGAATCTAAATTGTACACTAATGTTGAATTCAAAGAATTGGGGCTCTCTTCAGACAGGCCTGGCCCACTCGCGACAATCCCGCTTGATCTCACGCACGGTGCATCGGGACCGAGCGCAGCCCGGCCCAGAGCGTGGACCGCGAGCAGCCGGCCCCTGGCCCCGATGCCACGCAGTGGCCACATCCGTGGGCTTCTGGCCGCGCCGCGGCACTCGGGGCCCTCACTGCAGGGTCGGGGCCCTCACTGCAGGGTCGGGGCCCTCACTGCAGGGTCAGAGCCCACCGGGTCCGAAGGGTGGTCGGGACAGTGGGTCTGCACCACTGAAGACCGACAGACACGCCGCAGGTCTCCGCCCGCCGGGACCCCGGGCTCCGGGCACTCTCACCCGTCAGCGCGGTCCCCAGCACCGCTCCGGTCCCTGGTCCCAAGTCCAGTCCCCAGGCTTCCGGCTCCCGGCCCCCCTGACTGCTGAACAGCCGAGATGGCAGTGCCCGGCCCAGGCGCCCCGTGGGCACAGACACAGCCTGCTCCGCGCGCTCACCCAGGGCTGCCGCCCCACGTTCTGTAACACGCCGGTAAAGACACCTGGCGAAGAGGGTGGTGTCCGCGCCCCTCCCCCGAGGCGCCATCAGCGTGCCCCACCCAGTCCGCCTGGGCGCCCGGGCCTCGCCTCTCGCGCCCGCAGTCTGGTGCCCACCTGGCTACCTGGCACTCACCTGAGACTCAGCCTCGGCCCTGCAGGGACCAAGGGCCGGGAGGGTCCCAGGGAGGTCAGGTCCCAGGGCACAGCCGGACACACCGGACACCAGGGGCAGGAAGCAGCCCCAGGGCAGACCTGGCCCCACCCCCGGGCCCTCTGCTCGGTGCCCAGAGCTGCCACCTCAGCCTGCCAGGCTGGCGACACGGGCTGGCTGCAGAGCGGCGTCCCACTGGGAAGTGCGGGCTGGAGAAGGACCGGAAGTACCAGGACACCGCGGAAACTGGCTCAGGCCGGGCCAGGGCAGGGAGCACACACGGGAGTTCACAGGGGCCCCTAGGAAGCCAGGGCTGGGCCTTCCAGGTCAGGCCCAGCACCTCCTATCTGTGATCCCAGGACTCTGGGAGGCTGAGGCAGGAGAGTTACAAATGCGAGTCCAGCCTGGGCAGCGCAGCCATTCTGCAAGATGCCATCTCTAAATGAAACCAAAAATTAGGCTGGGGATGCAGCCCTGTGCCTAGGCGTTGGGTCCCACCCCCACACCACGAGAAGGTGGGAAGAAAGGCCCTGGACTATTCCCAGGAGCGGCGCAGGGTCTGCTGCCCGTGCTGCGGTTGGAATCTTCCTTCTAAAATCCTGGCCATGGGTGCAAGGTAAGAAGGGAGGAAAGAGCCTCGCCTCTTTCTTCTACTTTCAAAATATTCCTTAAATACACAGCCCTTCCGGCCTGTGTTCTCCTTCCAGCTCAGCTGAGTCACCGGCTGATCGGGCCCGCGCTGGCCGGAGGCTGACAGCTGTCTGTCTGAGTCACTCGGGCCTCGGTGTGACACCGCAGGTGTTCGTTCATGTCTTCCGGGTTTTTTAATGTAAAAAAATTTAAATTATAACCTTTTCCCAAATGTGAAAGTGCTCGATATCATTAGTCACAAGGAAAATGCAAATCCAGCCCACGGAGAGAGCACCACACACCCACCCGCATGGCTAAAATTAAAGACTGACAATGCCAAGTGTGGGCGAGGGTGTGGGCTCGTGCGGGGGGCTGGGCTTGTGTGCAGGCTGGGCGCGCAGCTCCGCCAGGGCCTCTGTCAGGACCCCGCCGAAAGCTGGGGCCGCTTGGACATGGCAGTAAACACTACAGACAGCTCGCAGACGCACCGCCAGATCCCCCGCACATAGATCCAGGAAGCAGTTCAGCCACCATCGGGAGCCCGTGTCAGCCATCTGCAGTGAACCCGTCTCACCCGTGGGGTGCGCAGGCCTGGCTAGTCCAGGAAATCTGGGAGCATAGAGGCCACACGGGCCGTTGTCCCAGAACGGTGGGTCACAGGACGGCCAGATCTCAGACGGGGTGATGTTTCCATGTGCACATCCACCTGTCCATACCCACAGCGGGGGGGGGGGACGCCTGTCATCCTACGTTCTTGGAGGCTGAGGCAGGAGGGCTGCAAGTCTGAGATCAGCCTGGACAATTCAGCGAGATCCTGCCTCAAAATAGAGAATAAAAACGGGCTGTGGATGAAGCCCTGGGTTCGTTCCTGAGCACTGAAAAAGACAGACAGACAGAGACTGATTGAGGTGGGGTATGAATAGGAGGATACAACATCCATCTGCCAGGATTTGGGGACATCAGAACCCTGTGCCTCACTGGTTGGAGACGCCAGCCGCGCTGGGCTGGGCAGAAGCCCTGGGAGTGGCCAGAGGGTCCAGGGGGGACAGAGGGCCCAACGGGGTGCGGGGTCTCCTGCCCTGGGTGAAACGGAAGGGAGCGAGGGCAGCCTGCTGCATCCCTGCAGAGGGCGCCCACGCCCGGCTCTGCTGCCGGCCCCGCGGGGCCACCTCCCAGGCCTCGGGATTGCGCTTTTCTTGCGCGAGCACCGAGCGCACAGTCCCAGCTGGACAGAGAGCGCGGGGCGAGCAGAGCGGGAGCTGGTCACGCCTGACGCCTCTGGGTTCCGGGGCTCACGGGAAGCCAACACCCCTGGGTCGCGACGCATCACCGTGTCGAGTGTCCCACTGCGTACGATATATACTGTGCCACAGTTTTAAAAATTAGTAGCCTCGTGTGCAAAACCACTGAGCTGTGTCATTTAAATGGGTGGTCTGCGTTTTCCACCTCAAGAAAGCTGCATAAATGGGCATTTACTCCTTCATTTTTATTTTTATTAGTGCACACTCGAAGGACACTCCAACTCTGGCCCCTCCTCGAAAAATAGGAAGTTTGGGGATTTTTTAAATGCAGCTGAAAGGTAACAAACATGAGTAAAACTCAAAGTCATGGCCGTGGGCACAGAAGCAGGGCACGCACCGCCCGAGCCGCGCGAAGTCCGGCCCGCTGCGCTGACCCTCGGGCCGAGGTCTAAGCGGCCGCTGCCTGTGCGGGGCAGGGAGGGACAGAGGAGACGCAGGCTGGGGACAGACGCACCGGAGCGCAGAGTAGGAGCCAAGGGCGGCTGTCAGAATGACGCCTGGGACCGCCCGGCTCACCCGCCCGCGGAGTGAGAAGGGGCCGCAGCTCCACGCAGCCCGTCACGCGCGTCTACCCTGGTGGACGGCGGGAAGCAGGGACACAGGCCTTCCGCAGACAGGAAGGGGACGGAGGGGAACAAAGGTCACGGAGAAGGACTAAGCCGCCATGTGCACACAAGCCCCGCCCGCCGGGGTGTGCAGCATGCACTGGGGACACGTGCCCACAAGACAAAGTCAGCTGCGCAGGCTGCCGTGCAACCAGCCAGGGTCCCTTCACCTGGGAGGCTGAGGCAGGAGGGTCACTGCAAGCTCAAGGCCAGCCTGGGCTCCACAGTGGTTCAGAGACTACACAGCCAGAACTTGTCCAAAACAAAAATTAAAAATGACTGTGCTACTGATACTCTTATATTTACTACACTCTACTTTTATCATTATTTTAGAGTGGACTCCTCCTAGTCACAAAAAAGCAAGCGCTCTATAAAGGAGCCCGAGGGCAGCCTGCTGTGTCTCTGCCCCCCGCCCCGTTTGTCCAGGGCTCCCACAGAGGCCGAACAGCCGAGGACATGAGAACACACAGCCGCGCCCAGCCGACCCGGGTCAACACCGCCACGGTTGGAAAGCCGCAGACACTGCCAGGGCTCAGGAGACGGCGGGCCGGCGGCAGGCCCAGGCAGCGCGCTCGGGGCCACCCGGGCAGAGGAAGCCCGCGGGCCGGCGACAGGGAAAGGCACTGGACGGGGACGCGGTAGGGGCCGACGCGGAGGAAGCTACGCAGACTCGCAGCGGGCTGTAGTGTAATCTGGGCCGGAGCGCCGCGCTCAGCGCTCAGGCCGACGATTCGGCTGGACGCTGCTCCACCTGCACCGCCGGCGCTGAGCCGCCTCGGGCACCGCGCCCTGGCCGGGCACCCTCCCCCGCGGCCTCCCGCCGCCCAGAGCGGCCCGGCGCTCGCTAACCCGGCAAAGCGGGCAATTCCCGCAGGTGCTGCTGGGGAAGGAAACGACAGGGAGACTCGGAACCCGGAACCGAACCCAGAAGCGGGCAGGGGAAGGGCCCAGGTCGGCGCATGGGGGCGACAGTGGAACCTCCAAAGATGGTCCGGGTCCCTAAAGGGGTGCACCTGGCTCTGAGGGACTGTCCCACTGCTCGGCCTCCTCACTAACTGCGGCAGCGGTGGGGGGGGACTGTGCCCTCTAGAAAGATAATCCAGCTGGGCGCGGTGGTGCACACCTCGGGAGGCCGAGGCAGGAGAATCGCCTCAAGTTTGAGGCCGCCCTAGCCTATGTGGTGAGTTCGAGCCCAGCTTAGGCTACCTAGCCAGACCCTGTCTAAAAAAAAGGACCCTCCAGATCACAACCCTTGGGAGGTGTGTGCTTTCCTTACTTGAACATAGGGTCTTTGTAGGTAATAATCGAGGATTCTAGGCCGTCATGGGAACAGCTGAGACAGACACCCCGAGACGACCCTGTGGAGATGGGGCAGCGCTGGCGCGGTGTCCCGTAACCACCAGAGGTGGCGGCGCAGCCCGGCCCGGCTCCCCCAACCCCCAGGCTCCTGCAGCTGTCAAGACACTGGGGGTTCATACTTGGGGGTTCGGGCTTAAAGCCCTTGGTCTTCAGAGGCCCTGCAGGAGCTGCAGGGTGATTACAACCACAGGGGCTGCGACAGTTTGGATCTAGATGTCCCCAAAGCCAGGCGGCATCTTTGGAAGGTGATTAGGTCAGGGCCCCTCTGAGGACCTGGCCCTGGGAGCGGGGCCCGAGGGCGGGGTCTTGGGTGGGTCTGAGGAGGGCGTGTCTGTGGGCGGAGCCAAAGGGCCCCTCCCGCTCTGCTTCGGTGCACCACAGCTCTGGGCAGCTGTGCCCCGCCAGGGCCCTGCCAGGCCGCCCCGCCTAGCAGGGGCCCTCTAGCCGCTGGAATGCGAGCCCACATCAGCTCTCCTGGGCTCCAGGCCGGTACTGTGAGTGCATGGGAAAGCGACTGGGGGAGATGGATGCGCAGAAAGGAGGCACAGAGCGACCTGCCCCCTCGGGGGCCTGGGACACGAGCCACACGGAAGAGATACCCCCGGGCCAGGAGGGAAATGCCCCCCACATCCCGAGGCCCCAGGCCCTCCCCCCAGCCTTCCGTACCGCTGAAACGGCTGTTCAAATCCCACCCGTCACCCCAGAGCCTCAGGTGCCCGGGTGACGGACCACAGCTAGGGGCAGAGCCGGGCACAGAACTGGCGCCCGAAAGGCTCAGAGTTGGGAAGCTGAGCTGCACCAAAGAGCAGGGACCTGTGGGGCACCAGGAGGCTGAGGCAGGAGGATCGCCCCAAGGCTGGCCTACATTGTATGATCCCATCTGAAAAAAACTGAAACAAACAAGCAAAACAGGGCTGGGGACTCGGTGGTGCCCCCGCCTGCCCATAAGCACAAGGTCCTGAGTTGGATCCCCCACACTGCAAACAGCAACCAAAGTGTAAGAATAAGCTTTAGCCAAGTGTGACTGAGAGCCTAAATTCAATACCCCCCCACACACACACAGAATTACAAAATACCAAAGTCCTTAACTGGGATTAGGCCACATATATAGAAAATTTCATAGAGAAACTGGGGCTGGGAATGCAATTCTGTCAACAGCATCCACTGTGGTGAGCACTTCGCCGTCTGTCTAAATACACGGAACAGCTCCGGTGGAAGTGTGAGAAGTAATTTCAGCTCCCACCCAGCTACACAAGACACCGCTACATGCACACACGTGGCTGCACTTAGTGTGTCCCTTGTACTCGTCCTTTTCTAAACATGCCGCACCTGGGATATCTCACGCCATAACTATCCAGCGTCCACTGAGGTCTCGTCAGAAAAAGGACTTTGGGGGCCGGAGGGTTAGCTCAGTGGTTCCGGCGCCTGCCTTGCAAGCACAAGGACCTGAGTTCGATCCCCGGTTATCACATATAATGCTGGGCGTGGTGGCTCACGCCTGTAATCCCAGCACTCGGGAGGCAGAGACAGGAGGATTGCTGAGTTCGCGGCGGCTTGCCTGGGCACCATAGTGAGCTCAGGGCCAGCCTGAACTACAAAGCGAGACCCTATCTCCAAAAAAGCAAAAAAAAAAAAAAAAGAAAAAGAAAAAGGACTTTGGACCACTGACATTTTTACAAAGGTTTTTCTAAAATTAATAGCCAAATTACTTGACTCCTTCACTATTTAAAGACATTTTTTTCTGATAGGGAAATAAAAATATTCAGCTCAAAATGATATAAAATCATCCGCTCAAAAATACAGAAGGACGCAGCTCAGGGGT
>PVIC010029472.1:0-22525 GCA_004025085.1 Thryonomys swinderianus
CACATATAATGCTGGGTGTGGAGACACGCCCACCAACAATCAACACCGCATACCACAATGCCGGACATGGTGGCTCACGCCTGTCATCCCAGCACTCGGGAGGCAGAGACAGGAGGATTGCTGAGTTCGCGGCGGCTTGCCTGGGCACCATAGTGAGCTCAGGGCCAGCCTGAACTACAAAGCGAGACCCTGTCTCAAAGAAGGAAAAGAAAAAAAAAAAAAAAAAAGGAAGTCAGAAACCAAAGGGTATATTATCCTTGTTTACTACTGTGGCAAATGGGTGCTCAGTCTCAGCAGCTTTGAAGTCTCTACAGAATATGCCTAGTTATCACACTGGAGGCTGCTCTGGGGTATTGATATCGTTTGATCAGGAATATCCTCCAAATGGTCATGTGTTCAAGGTTTGGTCTTCATCCCCTGATGCTCCTGGGAGGTGATAGAACCTTTAGGGGGAGAGGCCTAAGAGGAGAAGGTTAGGCCATTAGGAAGTGAGTCCTTGAAGATGATATTTAGGATACTTATTTAGCTGACCAAACGTGTCCTCACAGCCTCATGAGGAGTCTGAGTGAGCATCCTTTAGTGTGTGATATTTAGGATACTTATCCTATTTAGGATATTTAGCCCCTTCCAGTCTTTCTCTTTGTTTCCTGGCCACTGGAGGTAAACAGGTCTCCTCTACCACATGCTTCCACCCTGATGTACTATGCTACCTCAAGCCCAAAGCAACAGGGCCAAACAATGCCCTGAAATCCATGATACCATGAACCAAAATAAACCTTTCCTTTTTATAAATTGTGTAGCTCAAACGGTTTGTAGTAGTGGAAAGCTTAACCAACACAAGTGTTAACCTACCAACTCCCCTCCAGCACTGGGTAGGGGTTCTTCCTAGAGACGTGAACTCTTGGGGACTTTAGGGATACCTGACCCTGCTAGCTGACCAAACGTGTCCTCACAGCCTCATGTGGAGTCTGAGTGAGCATCCTTTAGTGTAGAGTTGAGTGTTGAGGATTCAACTGCACTAATTTCACCGTGATTATCATAGATCAGGAGCATAAAGAAGTTTATCATATCTGTCTCTATGTTGATCTCATTTCTGTTCCTATTTTAGTCCTCACTCTTAGTTTTTTCTTCTTCCTTCTTTTCTGTTTATAATTTATATCATTTTGTTATATTTTATGTATCTTTAAATCAGATATATAAATTACCTTAAATCTTTTATTTTGGAGCACCAGAGGCTATAAATAAATAGTAATGAAGCTTTGTAATTTTTTTTTTTAGTTTTGACTTTTTTTCTGCTCTGTGATCTTCTTGGAACAGTCCTGTTCACCTGTGCCTATCTTTGTGTTAAATACATCAAAGACATTTGATTATTATTCTTCAGAATGACCAGTATAGCCAACATACACAGAACTGTTTATGAACCAACTCTGTGACCAGATGCAGACTTAGAACTACAGTCCTCTCCATATTCTGTGTTATTGAACCCGCTGTATAGAATAGTGCTGGCCGCACAGTAGCTGCTCAGTCAATACGTCTTAAATGCTTTTATGAGATTTTGAAGAACATATCATGAGGCTTCCCACAGACTACAAGTTAGAATCCACCAACATACCAGAATCATACCAGCTTCATAAGGTCAAGGTTTCACTTGAAATTACTATCATGTAGATGTACTTATTTTCACAAACTGGGACACAAACTGGGAGATAGGGACTAAATATAGTTTTTGAGATAGTGTTTTAAAATGTATGCCTAGAAGGCTGCATCTATGAACATCCAATGACAATTCAGGTCCTGCCTGTTTTGAACCTAATCTTTGCTTGTAGGTGTCCTGGAAAACTGTTCTTAATAACACACCTACTGAGAAAAGAATTACCAGCAATGTTGGAAACTGGCTCCCCAGGAATCTCAGATGCTAGAAACTGAGTGACTGCTTTACATCTCATGAATCAGAAGGAAACTTCTTTAAGTGGTGCGTTGCCATATAGATATCTGGGGTAGTGTGCAGTCATATTTTTCCCTAAAGATACAAACACAGTATTTCATTTAATAAAACACCAACTAGAAACTAAAAATTATCCTGGCCTAGACAAATTCTTGGGATTCAATAGATCAGCACCATAAGTAGATGCTTCCAGAAAGCTCCATTTTCCTGTAGATCTCAGTAAAGGAAGAAAGAGACAGTTTAATACTTCTGCTGTGGGTTTTTAGTTCAGATAGTTTCCGCATAATAGAAAATTGATCTTTTCAAGCATACAATCTAGAAAGGTTTTTTCTTCTTGTACTTTCATCTTATTTTGTATAACTATTATCACTATCTAGAACATTTTCATCTTCCACAAAACCCTGTACCTATTAGTAATCATTCCCCAGTCTTCCCTCCTCCTACTCCTGGAAACCACTAAAATACTTTTTCTCTATACGAATTTGCCTATTCTGGACATTTCTTGTAAATGCAATCATACCACACATGATCTTCCATGTCTTTTTCTTTCACTTTTCATATACTTTCATGATTCATCTGTTGATATTTTCATTTTATATTGAAGAATATTCCATCATGTGAACATATCATATTTTATCTCAGTTCACTAGATGATAGATATTTGAGTTGTTTCTACTTTCTTGAAAATACAGGTAATGCCGCAATGGACATTGGAATATAAGTATCTGTTCAACTCTCTGTTTACACTTCTTTGGGTATATAACTAGGAGTGAAATTGCTAGATCACGTGCTAACTCTGTAACTCTTTAAGGAATAGCTTGTTTACCAAGGTAGTGGCACATTTTTCTATTCCAACCAGCAACATATGAAGGTTTCAGTCCCTCCCATCCATATATGAATGTGTGTATATGTGTGTGCACATATGGACACACATATGACTTATAACTATTGTACCAAGTGTGAGGTGGCATCTCTTGGTGGGTTAAAATGGAAGTGGGAAGGAGCTGATGAGATGGCAGAAATCTTCATATAATTTGTTGTAATTATATCCACAGTCCTCTAAGTCATCAATAAAGTCTGATTGAACCCATGTAATCCTTGGGAAAGGCTGAAGAGGTAGGTTTTGTGTCTCAGTTGATAAGGTAGGACTTTTCCTGTGGCTGAGGAGAGAAGCACCAGGTTCAGAGAACATACCAAAGGACAATTGGCAATTGCACCAATTGCCAAACACACCATCAGCCCAAGGGAATGTACAGTTAGGAAGTCACACTGCTCATTTATAAGTGTGAAGTTACACTAGGTTTTTGTTCTCCACAGTAACTTTATCTCATACCTTGCTACCATTCACTTTAGTTAGGAAAATTGTGGATAAAGTTGTATACCTGTATCTATCCCTGGATTAATTTTGTATCTAGGAAGAAGAACATGATTTTTTAAAAAGATGGTTAGAATGGGGGTAAGGAGGTTGTCAGTTCTCCCAAAGGACAGTAGAGAAGCAGAACAAATATAGCTGTCAGGAGGAAAAGATGCAGTCACCCCTATTTTTATCTGATGTATTCAATGATACAAAGGAAAAAAAGATAAGGAGGCTGTTGCAAATTGGGCAGATCAGAAATCATTAATTTTGAATTAGAAGATTACTAAAGGATTATAGTTTAGGGGACAGATGACCATGATTTCCAACAAGTCCTGTCTTCTGGAACTCACATCATTGTGTGTGCAGGACTTTGATTTTCTTCTAATGAACAGAATATAACAAAAGTTCTGGAATGATGGGTTGTTGTTTCAGTGATCACGTTACAGAGTATTTTCCTAAGGCAGGTTTAGTTGTTACATTTTCATTATATTTACTTTTTTTGCTTACATATTTGGAGTAATTTATGTCCTGAGTTACTCAATACAATTCCTATTTAATCTGTTGCCCTCATGTTCTGTTCTGTGGGAGTCCCTTTTCCTCTTAAAAGTATTCTTTTTTTTTTTTTTTTAATGGCTGTACTGGGGATTGACCTTAGACCCTTGTGCTTGGAAGAGGTAGGTTTTGTGTCTCAAAAATCTCTTGTGGCCTTCTTAAAAGTATTCTTGTTTGGGTGATACATTTTACAATTATCCTATCACTTCTTGAAGTGAATAATAATTATTGGAATATAGAGAGACTTCCAGGAAGATAGCAGAGTGGTGAATAGCAGAGAAACAGCTTCTTTGAGATTTGGAATGTACCAACGTGAGGAAGAGAAGAAGGAGTAAAATGGGTCTCTAGGACTCGGCAAGGATCTCCTGTGCAAATTGAAGCCCATTGAGAGAGGGAAGAAAGAGACTTCAGTGAAGACGAAGGTGGCAGGAGGTACTTTCTTCCAGAGCCCTGACTCCCTGTGTAGGAAGGATGGCACAAACCTGCAGATGCACAGTAACTACTAGCAACTCCCAAGACCACCACAGAGAAATGCACCAGTGGAACAAAGCCATAGACACAGTGGACTGCAGAGGCTGGTGAGTTATTTGGGTTCAGATATCTCCCAGGAGAGGGTGATTGGCTGGTAGCAATCTTGGAGAAGGCCAGTTGAGCTTGGAACTCAGAGTAGTTGGCAGCTAAATCCAACAGGGTGAAGCAGAACCAAGTTCAAATTGGCAGAATGTCAAGGAGCCAACTTCAAGTCTGCAGGGAGCTGAGTTCAAGCCAGCAGGTGACACACAGAATATTTCAGGGTGAACAAATTGGGTTCTCCCTTCACAGACAGAATCTTGCCTGAAATTCAGAACTAAAGATTGTTGAGATACCTGTTACTCCACTACAAATTTACAGCTGGCTTGTTGGGATTAATTAGCATGGATCTGGGCTCTGTGTGCCCAACTTGTCTACCAGTGACTACAGACACAAACCTTTAAAGGGATATTTTTCTCTCTTTATTTTTCCTTTTCTTGTTTTTTGGATTGTTTATACTTGTTTTATAGAACATTGTTTCTAGTTTTTTTGTTCTCTTCTTATTTTTATTTCTTCCTTTTCTCTTTCCCTCTTGTCATCAGCTCCCCAAAGTTTCTATGATCCTCCTTCATCTTCCAGCCTTGCTTCTAGTCTCTTCCTCTTCTTTCATTTCTCTATTTTCCCTTCCAGCCCTTTTTAATTTTTATTTTAATTTATTTTATTTTTGTATGGTGAGATTGCCATACAAAAAAGCATATTTACTGTATACGGTTTTCTGGTTTGTCACAGCAGAGTTATAAACAGAAACCCTCAAGTTAAGGAAAGCTTGGAATGAAGTATTTAAAGCCTTAACAGAAAGCAACCTTCAACCCAGATTGATGTGCCCTGCAAAACTATCTTTTAAAAGTGACAGAGAAATGAGATACTCCCATGACAAAGAACACCTGAAAAAATTAATGACCACCAAACCAGCATGCTAAAATGTTCTGAAGTGACATTCTAGAAAGAGATGATGAAGACTGCAGCTCCATAAGTGACAAGAGAATGAATCTACGAGGCAAGGCATGCAATTAAATAGAAGGGGAAAAAATGGGAACCAACCGCAGAATAACATGACAAGAATAAATCAATACATATCAGTTAAACCATTAATGTAAATGGTCTGAATTCACCAATCAAAAAAAAACTGGCAAAATGAATCAAGAAGCAAGATCTAACAATATGTTGCATTAAAGAAACACATTTAACTGAAAAATTAATTCATAGATTGAAAGTCAAAGGATGGAAAACAATACTTCATGAAACAAATACCTTGAGAAAAATGGGTAGCTATTCTATTTGCATATAAAGTGAATTTCAAGCCAAGACTGATTAAGAGGGACAAAAATGATCACTATATCCTTGTAAAGGAACAGTCCAAGAGGAAGAGATAAAAATCATAAATATATATGCACTAAACACCACACCCAACTATATAAAAATATTGACAGACATGAAAAATCGAAGAAGCACCAAAATAATTGTAATGGGGATTTTAATATCTCTCAAATAGATCAAGTAGACGAAATCAGTAAAGAAATACCAGAACTGGATGAAACTTTTTTTTTTTTTATACAGCGTCTCACTTTGTAGTTCAGGCTGACCCTGAACTCACTATGTAGTCCAGGCTATCCTTGACCTTACAGCAGTCCTCCTGCCTCTGTCTCCCAAGTGCTGGGATTATAGGCGTGAGCCACCACACCTGGTTTGAGTGAGGCTTCAGAACAAATGGATTTATTAGATGTCTATAAGAGTGTTCTGCTCCATAATGCCAGAATACACATTCTATTGAGCTGCACATGGGATGTTCCCCCAAAGTAGACTACATAATAGCTCAAAAATGCTTAAGTAAAAGTAAAGGAATTTAAATTATCCCATGAATATTATCAGACCACAGTGCAATGAAATTGGAAATCAATGGCAAAATAAACCATAAGAACTTAATAAACACATGAAGATTAAACGACACCCTTCTGAACAACTATGAGTCACAGAGGAAATTAAAGAAGAAATTAGACAGTTGCTATAATTAAATGATAATGCCAGTACAACATACTGAATTTATGGAATGCAATGAAAGCAGGCTTATGAAGGAAATTTATAGTGACAAATTATCTTATCAGAAAACAGAGCAAGCTCAAATAAACAACCTAATATTGAACCCCAAACTTCTAGAAAAAAAAAAGATCAAGGCAAACCCAAAGCTCAGATGGGGAACATATTATAAGTATCAAAGCAGAAATTAATGCAGTTGAGATGAAGAAAACTACAAAGAATTAATGAATTGAAGAGTTGCTTCTTTGAAAGATTAAATAAAATTGACAAACCCTTAGCCAGCCTTATCAGAAAAGGAAAGAAACGACTCAAATCTATGCAATCAGGAAAGAAAAGGATGAAATCACAACAGATCCTGCAAAAATCAAATATCAGGCCGAAGATTCAGTTCGGTGGTTCAAGCACCTGCCTCGTAAGTGCAAGGTCCCTGGTTCAATCCCCGGTAAAACCACATACAACAATACCAGACATAGTGTCTCACTCCCACTAGCAATCAGTACCACACACATAATGCTGGGTGTAGTGACTCACACCTGTAATCCCAGCACTCGGGACGCAGAGGCAGGAGGATTGCTGAGTTCGAGGCTTGCCTGGGCGACATAGTCAGCTCAGAGCCAGCCTGAACTACAAAGTGAGACCCTGTCTCAAAAAAAAAAAAAATCCAATATTAATACCTACTTTGAGGACCTGTATTCTTGTAAAATGGGAAACGCAGAAGAAATGGTCAGATTCCTAGATACATATGAATTCCAAAGATATATCAAGAAAATATAAAAATTCTAATTAAGTCAGTATCACTCAGTGAAATAGAAGATATAATTTAAAAGCTACCAACCAGGAAAATCCCTGGCCCTGACAGATTCACTGCTGAGCTGTACAGAAATTTGGGGAAGATTTAATGCCACTATTTCTCAAAGTCTTTAATGAAATTGAAAGGGAAGTAATACTCCCTGGAGTATTTATTCCTAGAAACAAGCATTACTCTGATACTAAAGTCTGGGAAGGATCCAACCAAAA
The DNA here is from genome assembly GCA_004025085.1 of Thryonomys swinderianus. Lineage (NCBI taxonomy): Eukaryota > Metazoa > Chordata > Mammalia > Rodentia > Thryonomyidae > Thryonomys > Thryonomys swinderianus. The sequence goes on from PVIC010029472.1 coordinate 7,476, forward strand.
AAGAGAACTAAAGGCCAAAAATTCCATAAAGATCATAGACAAAAAAGTCCTCAATAAGTTACAAACAGAATGCAGAAACCATCAAGAAAGTTATATAACATGACCAAGTATGATTCTTTCTAGGGACACAGGAACCTTTCAACACATCTCAGTCAAGATATGTAATGCAGGGCTGGAGATTTAGATCAGTGGTTCTGGGGCCTGCCTCGCAAGCACAAGGTCTTGAGTTCAATCCCTGGTAACCACATACAGTGCCAGGCTTGGTGACTCATGCCTGTAATCCCAGTACTCGGGAGGCAGAGACAGGAGGATTGCCGAGTTTGAGGCTTGCCTGGGTTACATAGTAAGCTGAGGGCCAGCCTGAACTACAAAGCGAGACCCTGTCTCAAAAAAAAAAAAAAAGAAATGTACCATATTAACAGAGCCAAGGACAAAACTATATGATCATCTTAATAAATGCAGAAAAAGCATTTGACAGAGTCCAACATCAATTCATGATAACACATCCCACAGAAAATTGGAATAGATGGTCTTTAACTCAGTCTAGTAAAAGCCACCTATACAAATCAATAGCTAACATCTTACTGAATGGAGATAAACTGAAAGCAAGTTTCAGAGTCAAAGGATGGAAAACAATACTTCATGAAACAAATACTTTTTTTTTTTTTTTGAGGCAGGGTCTTGTTTTGTAGTTTAGGCTGAGCTCACTATGTAGCCCAGGCAAGCCTCAAACTCACAGCCACCTTCCTGCCTCTGCCTCCCAAATGCTGAGATACAGGCATAAGCCACCACGCCTGGCATTGTAGTGTGTGGTACTGATTGCTGGTGAGTGTGAATGGTGACCATGCCTGGCATTTTGGTATGTGGTTCCCAGGATTGCACTCTGGACCCTGTGCTTGTGAAGCAGACGTTGGAACCACTGATCTAAAATCCCCTGTCCCCTATATATATATTTTTTTGAGCCAAATCTTTATTGGTACATTTTAGATATGTGTAATTGCCATATTCATCATAGACTATAGTACCCAGTACTACACACACACACACACACACACACACACACACACTATATTATATATGTATATTATTGGAAGTGGACATGAAGAAACAGTGAATTTTTATCTCGAATGCCATCAACTCATTGTTTATTTTGGGTGAATTGTCATACTTCAGAATTGGAAGCAATTTTGGGGACTGGCTAACTTGTTGACTTCCACCTTTTTTTCCGTCATGTTATCCATGGCTGGGTATCTACATTCATGACCCTCCCAGGGAAATTCCCAATCTGCCAGCTGTAATTCCACTTCTTTTTTTCTGCTTGGAAAAACATAAAATGGTATGATGGCTATTGTGAAACGAGGGGTAAAGGAAAACATAAAATGCTGGCAAGAATTAGTCTATTATAGGGATAATGTTTTATTTTAAAAATGATCCATCATTTTCAAGCTTTGTTTCTTCAACCATAAGCGTCAAATCATTCACGACACAGTTCACGACTGATTGAATTTGAGAATTGTTAATCCCCTTCCAGACCCCCTAATCACGGAAAAAGGCCTTCATGGTGTTTTCATGTTCTCACCTGGAAGTGGAGATGGCGAAATCCCCTTCAGGCTCTGGCTGAGTTGTGGTGGAAAGGAGATGGGAAAAGGAATGTGAAAGCTTTGGGAAATGTAAAGTCAATCACAAACAGGGACTATCGTGATGGATATCTACATAAGCTACTATATAGCCATTATCTACTGCAAGTTTTCAAGAATCACACCAGGATTTACAAAATAGGCCCAGAGGTGAATTTACATGTCTCTGGTTTGCACAGAGATTCTTTTTAAAGGACATTTACAAATCAAAATTTCATCAGCATCAGCACTCTGGTCATTGTGTAAATTGTCTGTATCTTTGCCAAGGTGTCTTAAAATCCCCAGGTTGGGGGCCGGAGATTTAGCTCAGTGGTTCTGGCGCCTGCCTCGCAAGCGTAAGGTCCTGAGTTCGATCCCGGTAACCACATACAATGCTGGGCGTGGAGACTCAAACCCACCAACAATCAATACTACATACCACAGTGCCGGGCGTGGTGGTTCACGCCTGTAATCCCAGCACTAGGGAGGCAGAGACAGGCGGATTGCTGAGTTCGCGGAGGCTTGCCTGGGCTACATAGTGAGCTCAGGGCCAGCCTGCACTACAAAGTGAGACCCTGTCTCAAAAAAAAAAAAAAAAAAATCCCCAGATTGCAAGGGAGAGAAATCCAATGTGAGTTAGCAGGAAGAAAGTTTTCTGATTCACACAGGAACTCATGAGAATGTTGTGGTTGGAGTTGACCACAGGCACAGTCAGAACTCTAGATTTGGACATTGTTTTGGAAAAATCCAGTGAATGAAGCCGGGCCTGTTGGCTCACGCCTGTCATCCCAGCACTTAGGAGGCAGAGGCAGGAGGATTGCTGAGTTCGAGGCTTGCCTGGGCTACATAGTGAGCTCAGGGCCAGCCTGAACTACAAAGCGAGACCCTGTCACACACACACACACACACAAAAATCCAGTGAATGAAAACTAGCTACCAGGGCACACAACTGAACTGCTTAGGAAACTGTCTTCTAAGTCCTGACAGATGTCTTCTTTGCAGGACAGCATTGTCTGTATTTTAGCAAAAAGAATAATTGTCTTGGATTATAATTAAATGTGGGAATCATCAACGTTTGGTTTATTTCTATTGCAACCTATGGAAAATAATGGTCATATATTAACAAGCATATTTATTTTATTAATCTAAAACTTTTTTGAGATAGTTTTGCTAAATTGCTAGTTTGGACAGCTAAGCTCAAAATTGGGATCCTGGCTGGCCACTGTGGCACATGCCTTTAAGCCCCACCGTTCAGGAAGCAGAGGCAGGGGGATCACTGCAAGTTCAGGCCCAGTATGGGCTACATAGTGAATTCAGAGCCAGCCTGAATTACAAAGCAAGACCCTGTCTTAAAAAACTAAAAGAAGGCTGGGAATTTGTCTCAGTAGTGCCACCACCTACCTTGCAAGCTCAAGGTCATGAGTTTGATCCCTGGTAGCACCAAAAAAAAAGAAAGGAAGGAAAAGGAAGGAAGGAAGAAAAAGAAAGAGAAAGAAAGAAAGGAAGGAAAGGAAGGAAGGAAGGAAGGAAGGAAGGAAGGAAGGAAGGAAGGAAGGAAGGAAGAAAAATAGAAAAGAAAGAAAGCATCAAGATCTTTTTACTTCGGCCTCCCAGAAATCTGGGATTGAAGGGGTGTGCCTCTATGCCCAGCTCATGAGGAAATGTAATGCGTGACAAAATATTAAAAAATCCCCTGGTTTTAGCACATTCATTCAGAAATTGAGAGAATAATTTAACTTTTGATTGCCTTATTTTATATCTTTCTCCACACCGTTCACTGCCTGTCTCCACCCACCATCCCCAACTAATGATATCAAATGCTTCTTTTCAGAAATAGTATAATGAGGGAATAAAACTTGTGAACTCAGCCTGCCTGATTTCAAATTCTGATTCTGCTTCTTACTAGGGGTATTACTTTAGGCCAATTACTTAAAAAATCTTTCTGTTCTTATTGGTGAAATGGAAATTATAGTGTTTTTACGAGGCTTAGGTTTTGTTTTTTAAATTTTGGTTCCAGGGATCAAACTCAAGACCTTGTGATTGTGAGGCAGGTGCTGGAACCACTGAGCTATATCCTAGCCTGACTCTTAGATTGTTAATACATAAGAATTTAGAGAGCTGGGGATACAGCTCACTGGTACAGTACCTGCACAGCATTTGGAGGGCCCTAGATTTGATCCCCAGCACTGGGGAAATGAATGGATACAGTACGGTGTGCACTTGCTTGAATTTAAGAATCTGAGCTCTTTGGCCCAGTATAGTGACAGTTGCTTATAATTCCAGCTATTTGGGAGGCTGAGATAGGAGGATCACAAGTTCAAGCTCCGCCTGGACAATTTAGCAAGATCCTGTCTTAAAATATAGAAAGGGGTGAGAATATAGTTCAGTGGTAAAGTGCTATGCTTGGCAAGCTTAAACCTCTGGGTTCAATCTTCAGTACTGAGAGAAAGAGAGAGAGAGAGAGAGAGAGAGAGAGAGAGAGAGAGAGAGAGAGAGAGAGAGGGAGGGAGGGAGGGAAGAGAGGAGAAAGAGGAGAGGAGAAGAGAATTTCTGATCTCCATGAGGATGATACTTCGCATACAACCCAGCAAACACATTTGCAGTTAAATAAACATAAAAGTTCTGCCAAGAGCAGGGACCAGCCACTCATGGCCAGAGAGCCAAACTTCTTCAACAGGGCTTCTGTTTCTTTAAATAAAACTTTATTGGAACTGAGCCAACCCGTTTTCATGTATCATCTGAGGTTACTTTTGTGCTCCAGAGGCAGCATCGCGTGTTCAACAGCAGCTGAGTTGAGCAGTCACAACAAGGACTTCTGCATGACACAACCTGAACACCTGGTTCTCTACAGTCACCGCTTCTGCTCCGCCACTGCCACCCTGACATAGGATATCTGGTTAGGACAGGCAAGTCAGCATCTCCTGACAACTGGGTAGAGACATGTGCTTCCGTTTCTATGAGTTCTCTAGAGCAGTCAAAATTCAGAGACAGAAAAGAGAGTGGGGATCAGGTTGGGGTAGAGAAACTGAAGAATGAGGAACTCGTGCTGACTGCATATGGTGTTTCAATTGGGGAGATTTAGAAAGTCCTGGGGATGGGTGGTGATTATATTGCACAACGGTATGAGTATCCTTGATACCCCTGAACTGTACAATTAAATATGATTAAAGTGGTGAATTTTGTATTTTCTATATCCCCAAGAAGGAATGCTGATAAAAATTACAGAATCGCGGGACTCACCCCAGACCTATTTCTTTTTTTTTAAATTGATTTTATTGGCCGGGCGTGGTGGCTCACGCCTGTAATCCCAGCACTCGGGAGGCAGAGACAGGAGGATTGCTGAGTTCAAGGCTTGCCTGGGCTACATAGTGAGCTCAGGGCCAGCCTGAACTACAAAGTGAGACCCTGTCTCAAAAAAAAAAAACATTGATTTTATTGGTATATTTTATACATTGTGATCACATTCAACACGGAATTTGTAGCTGTAGATGACACATTTTGATTCTCTTTTCCCCCCATTCCCTGCTTTCCCTACAGCCCCACCCCCTATATACATAAGCTTTGGTTCCTTTTTTTTTTTTTTTTTTTGAGACAGGGTCTCACTTGGTAGTTCAGGCTGGCCCTGAGCTCACTATGTAGCCCAGGCAAGCCTCGAACTCAACAGTCCTCCTGCCTCTGCCTTCCTAGTGCTGGAATTACAGGCGTGAGTCACCACTCCTGGCACTGTGGTATGTGGTATTGGTTGCTGGTGGGCACTGTTGTATGTGGTTACCGGGGATCAAACCAGGGACCCTGTGCTTGCTAGGCAGGCACTGGAACCACTGAGCTAAATCTCTGGCCCTGTTGCCTTTTTTTAACCTTCAAAATTTTTCTTTCCCTTCTTTAATTTCCCCTATCTGCCCTTTACCTTTTATCCCAGACCTATATAATTAGAATCTGCCTTTAGTGTGATCCCTGGGATCACAATCAGCCTGGGAACACTGTGCAGACAACTTACTTTGGAGCTGAGAATAATTTTTGAGCCTTACTGTGTTCCTTCTAGAATCGAGCTTCAACAGAAGAGCTTCACTGATTCTTATTTTTCTGTTACTGATCTAAATCTTACATTTTGAGGATATTACTTTAAAATCAAGAAGTTTAGGGCTAGAAGAAATTTTAAGATATAGATTCTTCCTTCCTTTTCTCATTTCTTGGTCTGTTTTTTCTTGCTTAGTCACTTGTCAGGGTCTACAGACTTACAGCGCCAGAGAATATAGCATTTAAAAAGAAACAAAAACTTTGCTTCTACCTTGAGCAAAACCAAGGAAAGAACACCTGTTTTGTTGTAGTCAGTAAACCTGGATTCTATTCTCTTATGAGCTCTGCCTTTGACCACATGATCCTCTACTCTAGCTGAGTCTCGATTTCTTCTTCTGTGAAATGGGAATTATTTTACCTGTCAGAGCCTATATTAGAGGGCTGTTGTAAAAGTGAGTTTAAGTAATATATATGAAATGCCTTGGGCCAGAGATTTAGCTTAGTGGTTCTGGTGCCTGCCTAGGAAGCGCAAGGTCCCTGGTTCGATCCCCAGTAACCACATGTAACAATCATGCCCACCAGCAACCAGTGCCACACACCACAGTGCCAGCAGTGGTGGCTCACGCCTGTAATCCCAGCACTCAGGAGGCAGAGGCAGGAGGATTGCTGAATTCGAGGCTTGCCTGGGCTACATAGTGAGCTCAGGGGTAGCCTGAACTACAAAGCAAGACCCTGTCTCAAAAAAAATGCCTCATAATTGGTATAGGAATATAAACATGTAAGCAATTATTCGTAAAGTCACCGGTTCAGAACTTTGAACATAGTATGCACATTAATTGTTGGGTATGTTATGTGAGAGTTACCCCAACCATAGCCACCAGATGGCAGCAAAGAGCATATTTCCCTTTAGCGGTTCCTGGTCAGCCCTTTGGGTTTCAGAGGGAGAGTAACAATGGTTGTCTCTTATTTCTTTTAAATCGATTTCCCTTCATCCTCTTCTTTCCTCTGTTTCAACACTCTCCTACCCCCACTCCCAGATCCGTTTTCTTTTTCTCCCAATTTCTTCCATGAGCATGCTTTTTAAAAATCCATTGAAGAGCAAATCGGAAGTGACAATAATCCCTGTACTCAGAGCTTGAAATTAATAAGGATTGGCAATGGAGATTAAACGTGGGGGATTTACAGAACACATTTTGGGCAAAATGGGTGGAAACTGATGAGGCATTGGGGAAGAAAATCAAAATATTTAAACACATGACTTCTTCGCTCAGTTCCCTATCCCAAATTGGCTATCCACTCGTCATTCGTGCTACAAGCATTTATTCTTGGCTTGGGAATACAAGTAACAAAGTGCATGTGTGACATTAGCTAAGGCATGGGGTGAGCTAGGGCATGACGTCATCTCTGGAGCGCTTCAGAACCAGCTTCCTGGACAAGCGATGCTTGAACTGAGCCCCGATGATGAGCAAGAGGAGTGAGAGCCCTTGAGGCTGAGGGAACAGGGTACTCAGTGGCCCAATGATGGCCACGGGCTTGTAGAGCACTCTCATTGAGAAAATTCATGATGCCTAAAAAGTCACCACGATTCAAGGACACTCACCTGATTTCCAGCTTATATAGTACAACATCATCTACACATATTTTGAAAACTTCTCATGCATGTATGCAGGAGGCAACGTTCATTCCGCATGGGTTTTATTTACTTTTTTTCTTTGAGACAGGGTCTCGCTTTGTAGTTCAGGCTGGCCCTGAGCTCACTATGTAGCCCAGGCGAGCCTCAAACTCACAGCAACCCTCCTGCCTCTGCCTCCCGAGTGCTGGGATGACAGGCTTGAGCCACCACGCCCAGCACTGTGGTACGTGGTACTGGGATGAGACCTGGGGCCTTGCGCTTGCCAGGCAGATGCCAAACCACTGAGCTAAATCCCCGGCCCAGGATGAATTTCATCCTGATCTTACGATGATGCTGTGGGCCCCCCCACTGGACCCCAGGACACGCCCCCTGCTTCAAGAGCTGGGCGTGTAGCTGGAGTCATGGTTGCCGCCCCATCCCCCCTTTGTTTCCCCACTCGGAGTGGCGCTTTTGAACCATTTCCACATTTTCGTCATGTCCTTCTTGGAGCAGAGCCTGATCACTCCCATTGCCTCGTTCCTAGCACTCGTTAGACTGAGAGCGGCTGCGCGGAATGGACCGTGGAGAGACTTCAGGCACCGCTGAGCGGGGCCCAGGCGGGGTCACGTCTTTGTTTTCATTAAATCCTACCTGAAAGTCAGCGTTTCTCCTTCCGTCGGGAGCGCAGGCGGCAAAGCGCAGGACTGCTCGCCGCGTGTGGGACTCTACTGGGACGTGATGGCAGTTATTAGACTTGCCGCGACGTCTCGTTCTTTGGTGCATTAATAAGACAAACATATATTACTGCAGCCCAAGTTGCTTTCAAAAAGCATTTCAACGACTGTATTTTGGTGTAATTGCTTCCTTTGTAACCCTGTTTTAGTTCAGGCATTTAGAATTGTTCTGAGAGAGTCCTTCAGTGTCACAGGGCAGCCGGAGGGACTGGGGCTCACAGCAGATGAGGAGACTCGGCCAAATTCAACATTTTCCCGCGCCCGGCCCCGACTCTCCCTCTCTTTGGATGGACTCGTGGCCACATTATGTTTTCCTTTTTGTGCTCCTAGGCACATTCGCTGTCTCCATGGGCCCCTCGTCCGTAAAAGATATTAAAAATTATATTTTATGACCACATCGGTAGAAAGGCAAATATCAACCGGATTGGATTCGCCGTTGTGTTTATTTGTTTTCCTCTGCTCTCCGAGGCAATTCAAACCTTCTCACGGCCTCTAGACACCTGCGTGCGTGATGGGGCGGGGTCGGCCTGCACCGAACTGCACCCCTTCTGCTTCCTCAGCGCCCGCCTGGCTGTCGCGGCCGCTCTGCCACCTCCAGGGCCGCGCTCAGCCAGCCGCCCGCTGAGGCCGTCCCAGGCGCGGCCCGACGCGGCGCGCCCAGCCAACAGAGCGCGGGCTTTCCGCCGCCAGTCGGCCTTCTTGCTCCTCTAGCCTTGTCATGTTACCCCCGGCCATGTAAATGGGGAAGGGACCTCAGCGTCGCTTGTCACTCCCTCCTCCTCTTCACCCGGCACATCCCATCAGTAACAAACCCTGTGAACACCGCCTCCCCGGCTGCCCCTCCCCCCGCGCCTCCATCCCCGGGGCTGACCCAGGACCCGCTTGCTCGCGTGGAGTTCTCCGCGACCTCCCTCATGCCTTTCCCTGCCTCTGCTCCCCGGAGTCTCCCTACTGGGGTGCCAATCTTGGATATCTCATCCCTTCTCAGTCCTGGGGATCCCTCCCCACTGTTCGCCATCGAGTCTCAAACCAAGATGTTTACGGATGTCTGGACTCCGTTGTAGAGACGAACCCCCTAATTCCTTTAGTCTTGGATGCAAATCTAGAATCTGCTGTTAAAATAAGCGTCTAGGCAATTCTTTGTGGACCCAGTTCTTGGACCGTATTTGGAGAAACACTGTAACACTAGCTATTTATGTAGCATGACATTCAGTATTTTTCCCTAACCATGCTCTAATCTACCTTTCAAATCCTTTTCTTGGCCCAGGCTCCAGTGATGTCACAGCAGCCGCCACTGTCTATACCTCGACACCTTTGCTCTTGCCCCGTGTCTACCATGATTTTCCCTTTCCTCTGATAAAAACCTCCTCATCTTTTGAGGTTCAGTTCAAAGTCTACTATTTTCCCAATCCTTCTTTGGTTCTACCAGGTAGAATTATTTCTCTTTTTATACTTCCATGCAAATTTCCAGTATCAGATTTTTATTTTTATTTTTTTTGAGACAGGGTCTCGCTTTGTTCAGGCTGGCCCTGAGCTCACTATGTAACCCAGGCAAGCCTGGAACTCAGCAATCCTCCTGCCTCTGCCTCCCGAGTGCTGGGATTACAGGCGTGAGCCACCATGCCCGGCACTTCAGATTTTTATTTTTACGGAGAGGTATCTGGGTGGGATATTTGATGATAAGGCGTGGTGACCATACCAAGCAGGTCTCAGAAGATGGAGAGCCTTGTGTGCCCAGTTTGTGGACCGGGTCTCCCCTGAAGGAACTAAGTAACTGTTGCATTGGGTCGCTGGGAAGGAGTAAGTTCTTGAAAGGAGCAGCTGTTTATGAATTTATATTGAAGTATTTCAACATGTTAGCAGTCAGTGTGGACACGTCTTTGGAAACATGTACATGTGAACATGTGTGTATATGTTTGTGTGTATGTCCTGTTAGGCTGTGAGCTCAGAGAAGTGCAGTCTGCTGCACCCCAAAACTCCTTATAATTGTTTCTTCACCCAGCTTCGCTGATAGGCTTCGGACTTGCACACCTAATGGATTCAAATGTCAATTCCTCTAGCTCTCTTTTTCTCTCTCTGTTGTAAAATATGACCAGCCAAATTTTAAAATAGCCAAGGAAGAGTATACCAGAATTTCTTCAACCACTATTTTAAAATGCAGGTTCTGGGACCCTCTACCCAAACCAAACAAAGTACATTCCTGCTACCAATCAGGATCCAGTGATGCTGATACATGTTAAAGCACAGGAACAACCGGTTTAGGTGAGAGGTTTTTCAGATTTGGTTGGACCTCAGAATTATCCAAAGAGTCTAAAAAATACAGATAACCTCTTAATCTGTTAACCACTTAACAGACCATACACTACTGAAGCCTAGGCATGCTGAATTTGTTTATTTAGCACATGTTTGTAGTCCATAATGACTACATTTCCTAGGGAGTGATACACATACAAAACTCATCTTAATTCCTTTTTTAATCTCCTACCTCTCTTGTCCCTCCCTGCGCCTTCCATCTCTTGATCCCCTTACCACTTGCAAAAGGCCTATCTCTATTTTTTCTTTCAGTTTTTTTTTTTTTTTTTATGATCCCTGCTCTTTCTCCTCCCCCTTTCCTTTTTTTTTTTTTTGAGACAGGGTCTCGCTTTGTAGTTCAGGCTGGCCCTGAGCTCCCTATGGAGCCCAGGCAAGCCTCAAACTCAGCAATCCTCCTGTCTCTGCCTCCTGAGTGCTGGGATGACAGGCGTGAGCCACCACAACCGGCACTGTGGTGTGTGGTACCATGGAGTGAACTCTAGACTCTGCACTTGCCAGGTAGACGTTGGAATCGCTGAGCTAAATCCCTCCCCCCTTTCCTTCTATCGCTTATTCCCCTTTTCATCTGAAGATCTCCCTACATCCTCTTATCTATCTTTTACTTTGTTCTTTGTGTTCCTTATGTGAGAGAAACCATATGATAGTTAAGCTTGTGTGTCTGATTTATTTCACTTAATATTATGTCCTCAACTTGCTTCCATTTACCTACAGATGCCTCAAGCTTATCCTTCTTTATGACAGAAAATTCCATTGTGTATACACAATGTATGACACACAGTATTAGCTAATGTTACTCTTTTTTTTTTTTTTTTTGAGACAGGGTCTCGCTTTGTAGTTCAGACTGGCCCTGAGCTCACATGTAGCCCAGGCAAGCCTTGAACTCAGCAATCCTCCTGTCTCTGCGTCCTGAGTGCTGGGATTACAGGCGTGAGCCACCGTGCCCAGCACTGTGGTATGTGGTATTGGTTGCTGGTGGGCGTGAGTTACCACACCCAGCATTGTATGTGGTTACCGGGATTGAACTCAGGACCTTGAGCTTGCAAGGCAGGTGCTGGAACCACTGAGCTAAATCTCTGGCCTTTTTTTTTTTTTTTGAGACAGGGTCTCACTTTGTAGTTCAGGCTGGCCCTGAGCTCCCTATGTAGCCCAGGCAAACCTCTAACTCAGCAATCCTCTTGCCTCTGTCTCCTGAGTGCTGGGATTACAGGCGTGAGCCATCAAGCCTGGCATTTGTGGTGTGTGGTACTGATTGCTGGTGGGCGTGAGCCACTGTGCCTGGTATTGTTGTATGTGGTTACCAGGGATTGAACCAGGGACCTTGTGCTTGCTAGGCAGGCGCCGGAACTACTGAGCTAAATCTCCAGCTTTAGCTAATATTACTCTTTAATTAATTTGTTATGAAATTTTTTCTCATGGAGGTTAAAAGACTGTTTTAAAAATATTTCTGGGGCCTGGGGATTTAGCTCAAGTGGTACCACACCAACCTTGGTTGCACAAAGGCCCGAGTTCAATCCCCCAGTACCACGCAAAAAAAAAAAAATTTCTTGGTCTGGGTTGTAGCTCAGTGACATTGCATGCCTCCCTGGCAAGCACCAGGTCTGAAATTCAATCCCTGGTATCACATACAAAAAATTCTTTATAAATATCTACTTATAAAAAAATCTACTTGTGGGCTGGAGGGTTAGCTCAGTGGTTCCAGCGCCTGCCTCGCAAGCACAAGGTCCTGAGTTCGATCCCCGGTAACCACATACAATGCTGGGCGTGGAGACTCAACGCCCACCAGCAATCAATACCATATACCACAATGCCGGACGTGGTGGCTCACGCCTGTAATCCCAGCACTCAGGAGGCAGAGGCAGGAGGATTGCTGAGTTTGAGGCTTGCCTGGACTATATAGTGAGCTCAGAGCCAGCCTGAACTACAAAGCGAGACCCTGTCTCAAAAAAGGAAAAAAAAAATCTACTTGTATTATATTGAAATAAAAATTAAAAACAAAAACAAAACATGCATTGTGTATGTGTATAAATACTACCTTTTCTTGATCCACTCATCTGTTGTTGGGTTTATAAGCTGTTTACAATTTCACTAATATAAATTCTGCTGCTATAAACATGGGTACAGGAATAAGAGATTTAGCTCAGTGCCACCATCGTCTTTCCAGCGCAAGGTTGTGTGTTCGATCCCAGGTACTGGAAAAAAAAAAAAGCCACGGATTTAGCTCAGATGGTACTGTGCCTACCTTAAAAGCCTAAGGGCCAAGTCTGATCCCCTGTACCACAAAAACAAAACAAAACAAAATATATAGGTATGGATGTATCGCCATAACATGATGACTTTAACTCTTTTTGAAAGGGTAACATCTGGATTCAACACAACCTCTAGTTTTAGTTTTTTTAGGAACTGGTTTACCTTTTGGTTCTGTGGAGTTTCTTTTCCCCTGGCGCTTTGGTTGTTTTTGAGCTCTGGATATAGCCATTCTTTCTGGAGTAAGATAGAATTTCAATCTTATTTTAATTTCCACTTCCTTAAGGGTCAGAGATGTTGAGTGCTGTTTCGTGTATTTATTGTAGGTGTACTATATTTCTCTCTCTCTCTCTCTTTTATTTTTTTTCTCTCTCTCTTTTTTTTTTGTGTGGTCCTGGGGATTGAACTCACAACCTCGTGGTTTCAAGGCACACAGTAGTACCACTGAGCTACAACCCTGGCCCTGTAGGTGTATTGTATTTATTTAAACACCTCCGTCGTGACTCCGATTTGTAACCAGGATTGAGAGCTGCTGTTTTAGGAAACTCTTCAGCTGCTTATGTAGCCCTTGAGAAATGGAGGTGTTTACTGTAGCTAATTTTATCCCTGCAATTTAATCTGATACCACTGCTTTGTTACGGTGAGAAGGAGGAAAACTTATTCTTGTTTTGAGTGCTGTCAGTAGGAGGCTGCATAGTGAAGTCCAGTCGTGCGTGTCTATTCTGCGCTGGCCACGAAGATGAGTAGGCGGGTCAGGATTTCTCACGTGTGCTCAGGGCTGGAATCTGGGAGTTAACATTCAGTGACTTTGTGTTAATCAGTGATGCACATGGCGCCGAGCCTTTCTGCAGGTCCTGATATCCACGGACTGCTTTACACAGCCTCCCGTGAGATAATACACCTCTTTTCCTGCCCATTTCCTGAGGCACAGAAATTTAAGAGAGCTGCTTGAAGCTGGATGCCATGCAAATGTCATTGTCAAGGACCGAGTCTGTGAAGTCAAGTAATGAAGAGCTGATAACGTTCTAGACAGCTGGCAGTGGAGAGAGTGTTTTGGATGATGCAGACCCTTGCCTTCGCCCGTCACTTTTGTTTCCTTTCACACTTTTCTTATACAAGGTGACCTATAGGTCAAAGTGATTCCTTGGTTGCTTGCTGTCTACTTTGCTAACATAGATCCTGCTTCCTGGGACTGAATTAATTCTCGCCATCAGAGAAAGGACCTGAGTGAAACAGCGATTTCAACATTTATACTAAGTGTGGTGGGCTGCAATGAGACATTGCTATTCAGCACCGGCCAGTTGTGTATGTTTCTCCTTGTGTCCATGACCAATGACAACACATGAATAATTTGAAATTGGCTATCATGGGCTTATTTACACCATAGGAATTGGCAAACACTAAAAAATAGTATCACTGGTACCAGGCGTGGTGGTTCACGCCTGTCATCCTAGCTCTCGGGAGGCAGAGACAGGAGGATTGCTGAGTTCGAGCCTTGCCTGGGCTACATAGTGAGCTCAGGGCCAGCCTGAACTACAAAGCGAGACCCTGTCTCAAAAAAAAAAGTATCATTGGGTTTTGGGGATGTTGTGTGTGTGTATATGATGCTAAATCCAGAAAGCCAGCATATTACTGGTATCAGGTCAGTATAAAAAACATCTCTGAACCATTAGGCTTGCGCAACTGGTGAAATCAAGCAGCAATTGTGAAAGATTGGCTTGTCATCTTTGGCATACTCTGCATTTGGTCGGCATTGGAACATGATACCACTTGTCACTGATCCATTTGGTTTAAAAGGATGATCATGGCATTTGGAAAGAAAATGAGGGGGAAAAGGAGATTCCCAGCTCTGGTGATGGGATAGTCATAGCATACTCCTCTGAAGGGCACCTGACAGATTTGTGTCAGAAGCCTCGATTGTGCATACTTCAGAGTTTATCCTAAGGAAATCACTGATATGCACTAATATATGCTTACATGTGTTCATTGCCAGATTTATTCACACCGGTTGTTCGCAGTATTAGATTCACTTGGGGGAGTAAAAAGCCCTGTATTATTGCTTCCCAGCTAGGGATGCAGTGGGGGCAGGAGAAAGAGGCATTTTGCACCAAAAGGACATGTGACAGTGTCTGGACATATTTTCTGGTTGTCACAACTGGGAAGAGGTGTGCTGTTGGCCTCTAGTGGACAGAGGCCAACGATGCTAGTAAATATCCCACAATGCCCAGGCCTGCTCTCTACAGCAAGGATTTATCCTGGTCTAAAATGTCAATAGCACTGGGCCTGAGAAACCCTTCAGGATACGGATGTGTAGCCACAGGGGGCAGCAGGGTCTCTGGTGGGAAAACAGTGGCATTTCAATAATGGCTATTTCTCAGGTGATCCTGCTGCAACTGAATTGAGAACCTCCACTTTTAATTTTTGGAGAATCAGGAAAAAATAGTTTGTGTTACCAATAATAATATACCTTATGTGGTTTGAGCATTTTATAGAAACACATTAGCTATCAATAAG